>CAUHTR010007547.1:0-17875 GCA_959609185.1 Schmidtea polychroa | reverse complement strand
ATTATAAAAAGATTTATTATTTATTATTAAAGATTTATTATTAGGCAACATTATTATTATTATTATTATTATTATTATTATTATTATTTATTATTATTATTATTATTATTATTATTATTATTATTATTATTATTATTATTATTATTATTATTATTATTATTATTATTATTATTATTATTATTATTAATTATTATTTATTATTATTATTATTATTATTATTATTAATTATTATTATTAATTATTATTATTATTATTATTATTATTATTATTATTATTATTTATTATTATTATTATTATTATTATTATTATTATTATTATTATTATTATTATTATTATTATTATTATTATTATTATTATTATTATTAATTATTATTTATTATTATTATTATTATTATTATTATTATTATTATTATTATTATTAATTATTATTATTAATTATTATTATTATTATTATTATTATTATTATTATTATTATTATTATTATTATTTATTAGTTATATTATTATTCATTATTATTTTTATACATATATTTATTTTGGTATTTTTATTAGGCACGACAGAAATCCACCCGATACTATTTAGTATCTCACATCCATTGCTCATTTATCTGTAGGTGCTATGTTATTAAGTCGTCTTGGTATGGGTTTCACGCATAATCTCGTTCTCGTAATCCTGAGATGGGCTTGACTACGACTTGTGAGTTCGATCTAACTCTTTTTTGACATACACTAGCTCAACTTACTGTAGCTATCTCTTAGTCATCGAATCTAGAAAGTATTAGTATATTGTAAATCATATACGCTTTAAATTATGTCAATAAATATTTATTAGATATATACAACTTTCAAAATGGGTCTACATCAAAGTTTAATGCTTTAGTTTTTGCATCAATGGTTTCCAATCGTTTTAGTTGGGCTTCTGGACCCGAATTCGGGTACCTAGAATTTCAAGTTTTAAAATTAAATAATTTTTGTAAAAATCAATTTAAATTGTTTTAATTGTAACTAACAATATTTCGGAAACACATAAATAAAATAAATATCCTGAAATATTAAACCAGAGTGCGCATTTGAAAAAAAAGTATTTTGCATACGCCGGGCAAGTGCACCGTATAAGCACCGTTGAGAAGTTTGAGGAGGTATATTTTTATATTGTATGATTATGTGTGTTAAAGAGAAATATTGTACACCAAACACCACTGAGATCCGTTTCCTATAATATAACAAAAAAATCAATAATCTTACATTATTGAAACATACATTCTTACTTTGATTTCACGTTAATGTTCTCATTTATAGCTCAGTGAGATACATCTTATACTATAGAAATCTGAAAAGTGGAAGAAAAATTAAAAACTGCTCACAAACGCAGCACATATTAAAAAACACATACAAACTTTTGATTCGTCGAAATGTAACGATGAGATACGTTTCTATAATAACTTTATTTTAGACAATTTTTAGAAAAAAAAAGATCGTTGAAAATTTTTTAAAATTTTATTTTTAATGATAATATCAAGAGCAGATGAATTTGGTTCAACATCTTTTTACTCCAGATTTGATTTTCTAAGAATTGAGCTCAGAAATAAAAATTACAAAAATTATTTTAATCAGCGATTTCTCCCAAAATGTTTTAAAAAAATACACATTTTTGGTGATTTATTTATTAATTAATTATAATAAAAAATATATCGGACTCACATTTTTTCGAAATAATTCCAAGATAAATGTCATAAAATTCCAAAAAACCATGAAAATTAATTAAAAATAATTTATAATTATACTGTTAATTAAAAGTAATATTTAAGAACTTGAATAATGATCTCATATCTCAAGTCTTAAAATTTACTTTAAATAAAAAAAATTACTTGAAAGCCATTTGTAAGATGGCTAAAATAAATTTCAATTTCATGATAAATGAATAAATGTGATGATGAGTAAATGGGTGAGTGAATCGGTGAGAAATTGTTCTACACGCCAACCACTACTATAGAGAACGTATCTCAGTGGTGTTTGGTGTAGAGCCCAGCCGATTGAAAGTTACAAAAAATTGTGACCATTAAATAAGTATCAATAACAGTAAAACAAAATTACAACTTTTATTCAAGATAAAAACAAATGACCTTATGCCTCGACTCATAAAAGGAATTGTCTCTTTGTCTTTGCTAATTTTTTTTCCTTCACATTTTTTGATTTTTATAAATTACTAATTCGATTCCTGTAGTTTTAAGATCTCTCGATTCAGTTTGATTCAATATGTTTAGTGATCCTTAAATTCGATTTCTAAGACTCTAGGATCTTTTGATTTAATTTGACTGGATACAGTTGACGATTCTTAAATTCAATTTCATTTGTTTTCAGTTTTTTGTCCTTTTTCTTTCCAAGATTATTATAATCCTTTTCTAATTTCTTTTTGCATCGATTTTTTTATTTTCAATTTTATTATAGTAAATTATCGCTATATAGTTTTTTTTAAATATCCTTTCCCCGACGCTACGGGGACAACACTGACCATAAAGAAAACCAAACCTAATTGTGAAATTGTCGAAAACGACAATGGAGATTAAAATACAACAATTTATTAAAAACACTATCATCGATTGATTCGTTTCTAGTCAAAATTGGAGTGTAAAATAATGTAAAGTCCGCCTCAAACGCATTTAAACTCAGTGTATATTTCTAAATTCCTTATAGATACATTGAAAAATTATAAACGTGTAGTCGTATCCACAAACGACAATGGTTCTGTTATGACCAAATTCGGTAAATTATATTCGACATTTTACCAACTTTGTCTTAAAAATGGTATTCATCTTTATATAAAAAAAATCGACTGCGATAATGGATATGGAACGCATGACTGAAATAAATGATACCGAAAATCCATTTGATGATTCGGACGTGGAAATAATTCCGAATTGAAGAGAAATTTGTGGGAGCAAACGACATTAATCTTATCCAGTGGAACCCGGTGTCTAATGAAATTTTAATAATTTACCATATATATTAGGGTGGGTCGAAAATTTTTTTTTTCTCCAAACATGCCTAAAAAGTTGTGCTTATGCTAGAAAATGAAATATCCCTGCAAAAGACTGCTGTTTAAAAGGGTTTACAGGTCCCAACTTTTGTTTGTATGTATTAGTACTATCCCAGTAAAAATGCTCGCACATGTGCCATTGTAAATTCATCCTGCAAGCAGTCACACGCTTGCAGAAAGACCATTTTTGACATGCTCTATTCACAAGTCCAAGCTAACGCGTGCATGTATAGAGAGGTTAATTCACGGAAGCACCTTCACACAAGCACTCACAAAGACAATTTCTTCTGAACAATACTAACACACACACTACAGTCAACACATAATCCACATGGATACTACTAGTCAGTCTAAACTCAGATAATTTAATTTGTTTCGATTGGATGTCAAGTGTTTGCTGGACATAATTAAAAAAGTTAACTTGATGATTCACTTTTATTTTGCCAGAGCTGAGTACAGAAGAGCAGTTATGAAGGGACAGAGAAATAAGCAATTTCGCAAAACAAGAAGTAAATCACGTCATTGTCTGTTTGGTCAAACTTGTGAACTACCCAGAAACCAATTACCTACTTGTGAAGATGTGTTTCGTGATTACTGTTACAATGAGAAATGTACGCAATTTCATACTGGCTTTAACGAACAAGCAACTCTTCTCGCAAATAAGGTGAAGGAAATTTATATGAAGGCAAGTATCCCAACTGTTGAGTTCAGTAGTATTGTGGTTCGTGTCAAGCGACTAATATCAAAAGTGCGTGAATTAGAGAAGTATCCAGTATGCAAGAGGTCATCTGCCAAATTTCAAGATAAGTTAAGCTCGTTTTCCAAATTGTTTGACATATGTTGCTGCAAATGTTTTAATGATGGTGCTCGTGGAAGAAGTCAGTGTACATGCCGATTGGCCTTGAAAATTCCTACCTTAGAGTGGGAGTTCTGGATTGACCAACAAACTACCAGAAACATGAAAATCGGAAATACGGACAGACAGGAAACCTCAAAATTGAAGAGAAAACAAACGAAAAGCAGCCCTACAGGAAAAGGAAAACAAATGAAAAATGAAATAATGGACACTGAAGTTAACGATCTACATCCGACCTCAAGAAGTGACACGGAGAGTGAAGCCGCTAGTGATGAAAGTAAAGATAAGTTAGACAATTCAACAGAAAGCTCAGAGTCAAGCGTAGAAGAATGTGATGAATTTCAAAATAGAAGACATTATCCTGAATTAAGTAAAGCTGTTGACAGATGTGGTGTGAGCAACAGAGACACGTGTTTGCTAGTAAACGCTTTTCTGAAAGATATGGAACTGTTATCCTCTCAAACAATCATCGATCCCGCAAAATTACGGCGTCAGAGAAAGTACTGGAGGGAGAGAGAAATTGAACAGCATTCAGCAGAAGCGAAAAACTTGATTTGCCTCGGTTTCGACGGGAAACAAGATTCCACCTTACTTCATAGAAGGATCCTAAAAGAGGAGCATTATGTGATTGTCGCCTTTCCAGGGGATACATATATCGATCATGTTGTACCTCAAAGTAGTAAAGCTGTGGATATTGGCAAAGAAATCATGTCAATCATCGTTAGCACGCAGTCCTCACTGACCCTTCAAGCAATTGTGTGCGATAGAACCAATACAAACACCGGAAAAAATAATGGAATAATCAGAAGACTCGAAAAAAGCCTAGGGCGACCTCTACAATGGCTGATATGCTTGTTGCATGCAAATGAATTGCCATTCAGGAAGTATTTTTCAGTCGTCGATGGTGGAGAAACAAAAGGTCCAAAAACGTCATGTGGTGAAATAGGAAGCGTTCTTGATTTTGATCCAAAAGACAAGCCCGTAGTAGCCTTTATGTCCCTTCCTGGAAAGGTCGTAGATATTAGTGAAAATGTCAAGAAAGAATTGAACACTGATCAATTGTATTTCCTCAGAGTATGCTTGGCAGTCCAGAAAGGGTACCACAACAACAAGGATGTCCCTTTTCTACAAATGGCACAACCAGGAAATTTGAATCACAATTGCTGGCTAACGAAAGCTAATAGAATTCTGCGACTATATATGTCCGAAACTGCTCCATCTGAACCTCTCATGCGAATAGTGAAATTTATTGTCAATTTCTATGGACCGTCATGGTTTTATATAAAGATTCACTCGTCATGCCAAGATGGTGCAAGAAATATTTTTTATATGCTCCAACTTCTGCAGGATTTGGATCCATCAGACCAAGAAATCATCTTTCCTGTCATTCAGAACAACAATTACTTCTCACATCCAGAAAATATACTCCTAGCTGCTGTTGGTGATGATGATGAAGAAATCAGAAAGTTTGCAACAGAAAAAATCATAACTGCAAGACAAAATTTTCTCCCTTCCGAAGTGATTCGCACTATGGACAAGAATACTGTCTTTCTTCAGTCGTCTGCTACATCATATGCTGACATGATTGACTGGACAAAATGTAATTTGACGCCTCCCCCTCTTTTATCTCATATATTGGATCATGAATTGAAGATGAATAAGAAAATTACATTAGAACAATTTCCCTGTCATTCTCAAGCCGTTGAAAGAGCCATCAAAGATGTTTCTTCTGCCAGTTGCAAAGTGTTTGGTCACAAGTCCAGACATGGTATGGTACTACTGTGTAAAAAATCAAGGAAGGAATTGCCCAAGGTGCAAAGCAAAGCTGATTTCATGTGACTTCTTTTTATGCCCTCGCTAATACATTTCTAAACTTTTGGCTGGATGTTTTTAATAAAAAATAATTTCGAAAGTTGATTTTTGTCTTTGAAAAGGATAATTCAAATTTGGCCCTTCCTAATCACTGACGTTGTCAGGATATATTTCAATGCGGGATGAGGACACAGAATATACTATCTCAGCCCAAGAGAGTAAATAATATACTTATAAGCTCTTAAGAAAGCTACATCTAAATATGGACAAAGGCGCAAAACACATTCCGACACTAGCCAAATTACATTGTTTTCACACTTATGTTGAACTGCATTTTCGGAGAAAAGTTGGGAGCAGTAAATGTCCATAAATCTAAGTAAAATGGTTTGATTCGATTTTTCTATACCAAAATACAACTTTTTAACCATGTTTCCTTTCTTGAACTCAAAATTTATTAACATTCGACCCACCCTAATATATATCCGTGTGATAATAATTGTTTGTTTTCAAATCCAAACCAAGTTAAATTAATAAGAAAACGCCAATCAAACATTATTTTCAAGATATGTTTCGACAGTTTTCCTGCCATCATCAGGTGGGATATAATAACTATAAATTAAGGATTTTAAAAAATTTTACTAATTTTATTCATTATATAAAAAAATTTTATTATTTAATAAAAACATTTCATTTTTTAAAAATCACAATTAAAATTATATTTTTTTAAAAAATCTTTTTTAATTAATTTAACAAACAACAATCAATGCATTCAATATACAAGAAATTATTTAAAAACATTTAAAATACAAGTAATCACTGCATTCTGCACATTAATTTTCGGATTCAATGACTTAATCAATAATGCCTCACAAAATACACGTTTCCAATAATTAAAATAAGTTTAAAAATTTAATTTATTAAAAATTGTATTAATTTATAGATAAATTAAAAAAAATTATAAAAATAAAAATTTATACACAAATATTACCACAGTGTAAAATTTTAGGAAATGGAGTGCAAACATTTCAAATCGAAAAAATGCTGCTCCACATATGAAATCTTATCTAAAAATATCCGAAGGCTTCAAGATTCATTGGTTCATCATCACAAGGTTTTTGATTTATTCCAACATATCTATTTTATACCTGCAGTGCTAATTTGTCTAAAGCTGCTTGGGGTAGTCTCGAAAAGAAAAATTCTCAATTAGCAATTCGGTCTTATGAAGTAGGAGTGTTATTTCTTCCAAATAACTATGTAAGCTATATTTTAATTCTAATATTTGAAAATTATTTTTCAGAATACTTCTTATTTTTCTACCAATGGCAAATATGATACTTTACATATCCCAATTCCGTACGACCTTCCTCCAATTATGTACAATGATAATGGTAATCTATGTTAACAATGCTGTTATGAATAATTTATAATTGGTTTTCAGATGAACCTTGGCTGGTAGATAAAGATTATAAAGAGCCTGATATATGTGGTAGTACATGGTGTCATTGATGTTAATAATTATACTCTTCGGTCTTATTATAAATTAATCATATACATTTCATAAGTCGAGTAAATTTCAAGAGGTTTTTAAGTCCTAAATTGGAAACCCGCGTAAAAAAATAAAAATTAATTTGTACGTCTTTTGACCCGCGTAAAGTGACCATTTTGACCAAAAAATTGACGTAAATTTCTCGATCCACACGCGAGTATATACGGTGTGTGTGTATATATGTATTTCATAAACTGAATATATAATTTTTGTATAAGTTTAATCTAGTCGAATGGATAATGGAAAGCTTTCACATTTAAAAAAATTAGTACTCAACAACATATATAACGGTTGTAAATAAAAGATTCATGAAATTCCGCATTTTTTAAAGGTTAATAAATCGAGATCAAAACTACAAATTCGTTTCAAAATATCAAGAAAACACGTTGCATCAGGTTATAATCGAAACAATTCAACACAAATTTTATGCTGAATGAGTAATACAGCTAACGAAAGAAAATATAACCCTATGTTCAGATTTCTAAAGCCATCAAAATTTAAAATGTTTTTTGTATTTATTTATTCGATATTTATAACATTAAGTATAATAATTATATTTTTGCAATACAATGACAACTGTGTATTGTCTTTTAAGGTGGTTCTACTCCTTCACTCTTGATTACGGGTTTCATTTGACCTGGTAATTAAATTTGTACCTATGGTTCACGGACATAATCAAATTTTAATAAATATCCGATACAGAATGAAAACCAAAATCCATGATTAAACATAAAATAATACAACTTAAAGCACCATAATCAAATTATATAATATGTAGCTTGATAGAAAATGCAGAATTTAAGAAAAAAATTAAAATAAATATTGATTATCAAAATATTTCCATGAAAATCGCGCAAGAAATAACGAAAAAAAAAGAAAATTTAATTGTTTAAACCAATCAATTGAATACCAAACATTTTCATTTAACTTAAATAATTACACACACGTTGATTTCAGAAGGGCAGACAATGGGATTAATTTCGCAAACGAAGACTCATACATAACATGAACCTCATCTAAATCGTCAATTATTAATGTTTTTTTTTAATTAAAAAACAATAATATTGTTTCCTCTGAGTTCTTTGGAACCCCTGTAGTACAGAAGCAGAAGCTTGTCGCCAAGATGAAAATGACCGGTTCTTTCCGTTGCATGAAATGGAGACTTTCATAGGTCTGTGTTATGCAAGAGGAGTGCTCGCTAAACATATATCAATTACCGAATTATGGTCTAAAGAAAGGGTGCGTCCATTTTTCGTGATTCTATGTCTAGAGATAGGTTTACAGTTATTATGGAACTTTTACGATTTGATATGAAATCAGAGAGCGCTAGCCGATTACAAGAAGATCGATTTGCTTGAGCGTCTTTATTATGGTTTTTATTTATTAAAAACTGCAAGAAAGCTTTTGACCCAAACGAGAATCTCACCATTAATGAGCTGTTTTATCCATCAAAATGTCGGTATTCATTTATTTATTCGAAACCCAACAAGTTTGTCTGCAACGGATTTTCAAATTTTCTCAAAAATCATAGCAGACCAGCCAACCAAGCGTTGCCTTCATACGTTGCCCACACTCTATTACAAGGATATGAACAAAATGGTCACAACGTCACTTGTGACAATTATTTTACATCACTGAATTTGTTCGAAGAGTTACAATGTAAAAGTGCGATTATGATCGGAATGTTTCATAATAATCGGCGTGAGTTGCCCGACGTGGAGTCACTCATGAAGGGTAAAACGTTATTTGATTCCAGCTTCTTCATTTCTGAAAACAAAACTATTCTAACAGTCTGTAAATGCAAGAAAAATAAAATGGTGTCCCTCCTACGCATGAGACAGAGTCAATAGACGACTCAAGCAAGATGAAATCCAACATTATTAATTTTTATAATTCCACAAAATGAGGAGTGGATTGTGTTGACTAAATTGTGCGCCAATATTCCACGAGATCTCAAACTCGAAGATGGTCTGTGTGAATATTTTATAATGTGCTCGATATATATTTGTTCAATTCTTGGATCATATATAAATCGGTGAATAAGAGCCTAATTTCAAATCGTGATTTTCAAATGTCGCTTGTAAAACATCTGTGCTCACAAACTTCATTGCAACTACACACCCATATTATTGTTCTCAATGTATGAAAACGGTGTCATTGTATCGTTTCACAATGTCCTTACTTGTTTCTTATGCTATGTATGAAGTGTAATAAGTGTTTGTGGAAACCATAACACTGGACAAAAGTATGTTTACACTATATGTGCTTCGTGTCCATCGTCCAACACGCAACTATTACTTGTTTTGTAATACTGGGTATTGTATATACCGTCAATGTTTGTTTTCTTTTGTAACAGAAGGCTACAAGGGATGAAAACTCTCTCTGTTCTTCACTTTAAATAAATTTTAATTAACATGACCTTTGACTAAAACACACAAACTAAAACGCAGCCATATCTAATCAATGGAGATTGTCATTATCCTTGAAAACATTTGCATATAGCTTTTTCTCCTCATTTTAATTTATTTCTCTCTCTTTCTGGGTTTTTTTCTATCATTTTCTGATATTTTTTTGATATTTAATACAGAACCACTAACCAACTTAGCACTCCGAAAATCAGAAGTGTGTGATTAATTTTTCGCACATCGGTTGGAAAGCACGAGATAGGTAACGAGACCATGAACTGAGCAAACTTTTGATAACTTTCTTTTAAAATTATAATTATATATAATTGATTTATATAATTGTATATAATTGATTTAATTTTTAAAAAATGGTCTCTCGACTATTTGATTAACACTATTAAATATCATTTATCCTAACAAATATAAAATTAACTTCCATAGTTCTTTATAAAATAGAAATTGTTAAACCTAAAATAAGATAGACAAAAGTCACATAATCAATGTCTTTAAAAATGATAATTAAAAAAAATAAAAAAAACATTATATTCATTGACAATGTTTATAAATATTTATGAACTGAATGGATTTTTTATTGTAATATTATAAGGGTAAAATATTATCTATCAGCTGTGCACATACCGCATTGTAAATTGGTAGCTAAATTTTTAAAAGTGCATTTGCTACATTCCCATTCTTCCGCATCCTCTGGAATATCTAAATCGATTACCAAATCAGCCAAACTAATCACGTTAGTAAAATTATGACATTGGATTAATAAGTGTTCTGCAATTTGCTGCTCTACAAATAGAATTAAATATATTAAATATAAGTCTCATTTTCAGCTTCAACAGAATAGCTAGGTTATTCAATGAAATATTAATATTATTGACCTTAAGATTTTGGAATTTGAAGATTCGAGATCTGTTTGAGATTATTAACTTCTTTATGTTACACTAAATTTAAAGGTTTATATAGGATTAATACCGTTTGGTGAATTCCTTACTGATATATTACGGTATTGAAAACTATTACTCGTGTAGATTTGTTTAAATAATATTGTTGGTCAAGATAGAGTGAATTCGAAACAGACGCGAACTAATTGGCCAAATAAAATGAGTAAAAATAAACAAAATCGTTGCGAGGTCGACAACAAGGCTAAAAAACCTTAAAATCGCCCACAGCCAATAAAAACACCAATTATAACACGAATAAAAACAAAAGACAATTAAATAAAAGGTAAAGACAAATAATAAACTGAAACCGCATGAAGTAACACACCTGATTGGTTAAGTCGTGAATCAAAAACACTATATAAGTCGACTTTTCAGCCGACCAACAAACATTTAATTTAATCTACATCTTTCTATTTTTGTGGGAAATAAATCATATGAATTCGCTTCTTTCGTAACCCAGTTCGATAGATTTACCAGAACATCAAGTTATTAGATCAAATAATTCATCTCGTTTGGAGTTCACTAAATCTAGCACGGAGTAAGAATTAATGATTGGTTTTATATCATTTCATGTTTATTAATTATTCCATATATATGTCGTAGGCAAATGGCAATTTTACCATTCACGCTCAACAACTCACAAGGGTATCTTTATAACCTCGAAATTAATAACATTAGAATTATTTGCCCAACAAAGATTTAGCCAAATGGCTTTTGCCTGGGCAAATGCTATTCTACTAGTCAAATGGAAATGAAATAATAGCTAAAGCTATTTGACCAGGCAATTGGCATTTGCCTAGCCAAATGTTATTTTCCTAAAATTACCATTTGGCTACGACATATATATATATATATATATATATATATATATATATATATATATATATATATATATATATATATATATATATATATATATATATATAATTTTTTTTGATTATAGATTGACATTAATGAATTTGAGATTTTTAGGCAGTACCTAAATTATGAAATGAGGGCAAATGGGTGGTGTTTTTTGGTATGATGAAAGATTGACTCGAAAGAGGTGCTTCATGTCGTATCATAGGAGATCATCTGCCTGTCCCGAATACCGGTAACTGTGTGTGTGTGTGTGATTAGCCTTATTGTGTTAACGTTGAAACATATTACGAATGTGAAAGAAAGTTATCCGATAGAGTTAAAATTACAAAAGTAGTAATGACTCTATTTTTCATCACGATTGATTATATACTAAAAGAAATTCTTTCCAAAAATCCTTGCCTATTACATGGTTATAACATAAGTATGCTTAGTTAGACAGATGGCATTGTTCTTATATCAGATACTAGAAATGGAATAATTGATTCTTTCGGAAAGGTTGTTAATCTAGCTAATATAGCAAATCTTAAATTCAATCCGTCCAAGGCAGATATTAATAATTACTTCAGAATAAATTAAAAAATGTGATAAATTTATATGATGCAACTTACAACTTAGGTATATTTAGGTATTGATATAGGTATGAAAGGTAGGCACGATATTGATGAAAAGTTAAATCAAGCATTGGATATTACTAAAGTAACCATGGAGTCAAATTTACATCCGTCTTAAAATATAAAATATTGCTTCTGTAACAGTGTACTAAACTATATGGTTCACGATACTGATCGCAATAGAATGATTCAGAATAGACAAGCAATTGAACTATGACCAAATAATAAAGAGATTAATTAAAAATCATTTAATTAAATAAATTATCGACGGAGTGGTTTTGAGGAAGGAACTACAGATAAAAAATTTAAAAGGAATGATCGAGGAAAGGAATATAGTGCTAGCCGGGAAGACAAAAAAGTTAAAGGGCGAAAGGATGTCGTACGAGGAGAATATGAAAGAATCCACCTATGTAAATATATATGTATTATAATAAGGAATTATATCCCATTATGTATAAGTATAAGTCGCATATATAGCGCATTACCAAATTATATAATCAGTAATAAAACCAAATAATTATAGAAATAAGTAATAAAGATGAGGAAAGCCTAATTCAATTCACCCCAAAAAATAGAGAAGAAAATAAATAAAACAAGAGGAAGAAACTCAAATGTGCCAAGAAAAACTTGAAGAGGAAAGAAAAGAAACAAGGATGGAAAATCTATGGTGGTAAACACGGAAGATGCTAAGTGTTAAAAAGAGGAATATAGGTTGTTGAAATTGTCAAAGAAAGAAGCGGAAGAGGAAAATAATTGGTTGAAAGAACAGAGGAAGAGATTGAGAAAGAAAAGCTTAACGATAATGACAAGAGACAGCCAGTATAAAGGCCGAAGTAGTCATTAGTGACTGTTGTCAAAAAGAAACCAGAAGATGCCAAACAATAATACGAGAGCACAAAGTCCAACTAAAACAAAAACAGAAAGAGCGTAAAGTCATGAAAAAATGGAGCCTAGAATATAAACAGTTAGAAAAACAAACACAGAAACAGAAACGAGAAAACATAGGAGATGCAACAAGAACACAATTTCCTAAAAATCATTAACTGGCCAAACAGGAGATAAAACTATTAAAGAAACAAATTGAAACACAATCATAATAATTCAAAGAGAAAGATGGGCAACTAAAAATCATGCTCAAAATGAGAAGCCAACTGATATGAGCAGAAATAAAATTGAGCTCACTACGCAAAGAGACAGAAACGCAAGAATAACCCAAAAAATTGAAAATTTAGTGTAAAAATAACTTTAAAATATGTACAAACCAATGCCGAAACTCAGTATGCTGTATATGTCAACTGAATGTAGCTCGAAACAATCCTAATACTTTTAATATTCTCAGTGCCACAGAAAAAACAGGCCTTTTTAACATATTATTGTCAGACACATTTAGCCAACATGTTTATTTTAAAAAAAGTATCTGTCAGACAAATCGACCTGACACAGAGTATTGTTAGTTAAATGTGTCTGACGACAAAAAAATACATATTTACCGGTAAAACACCTGTTGTGGTGAGCGGCAAAGCACCGTCAGTCAAAAAATGACTGACATGACACTGAGAGTGTTAATGAGCTCTCTTGAAAGTCAACAGATAAAAATTCAACAAAAGAACCTGAAACATTACTGATTCGCGAAAAATAAAAGAAAATCATAGAAAAAACCGCACAGACAAGACGAGAACAAACCCCAATCTGAAATCCTAACAATACATCAAAGAAATAAAGGCACGTATGGTGCAAATTCAACCGGCATGTCTATCTACATATAAAAGTATCCAACCCATATTGACGAGACAAATCTTGAAATTAAAAGAAATGGAAGAAGCCCAAATTGAACAAAAAAAAAAATCTCAAAAAATCAACTACTGGAGACGCCAAAGATTCAACGAACACCCACACCATTCTATATGTGGTCGCAACAGAAACATTCATCATTCTCCAAACTACATCAACTAAATCAGTGGTTTTCTTTGTGTGCTCCACGGAGCTCAATACCTCCTTAAAATTTTACAATTTCTGAAATTTTTGATGTTGCAACTAAAAATAAATAAGTATTTTTAAGGATTGAAAACCTTTAAGTCCTTAAACAAATTCATTGCTCTCATATCTTTCTTTATTAAACTTTTATTTTGAAATTCAGTGTATGTTGGTATAAAAAAATAAATATGTAAGGAGTTAGTAAATCTCTATATAAAATTATTATGGTTAAATGGTAGAAGTGAGATCAGTTAGTAGAAATAATTATTTCTGTTAAATTTGTATATTTAAATTCCATATTAAATTATATCATATTATATTAAATTATATTAAATTAAATCAATTAAATGTATGACCAGTAATTACATTAATATTAATAATTATCACGCCTCGGTGTTTAAATATTCTAGTAAACGGCTCAATTTTGGAAGTTATTATAAAAATAAATGTTTGAAGAAGACTTGAATTTAATTGCGTCTAACAAAATATATGTAGTGTGAAAATCTGTTATTTTAAACTCATTTTTAATATTGAGGTTCCGCATTTGCGAAGAATATAATATTGTTGGGTTATTGAGTTATTGATGAAATTAGAATTCTTACTCTGACTCCAAGCGTGTCTTTGACTGACCCACGAATAACAATTAACACTGGAAACTTTATTGAATATCACAAATATTTTCACACTGATACAATTGACTCAACAAGCTAACTATTATACCGTGCTTATTACAAAACTATGGTAAGGAATAGCATCCTCGTATAACTTTGATGTAACAAATCTCTCACAACTGAGGAGTGTAATAATTGGTAATTTTAACTGGTTATTCTCTGATTTTGATTTGGTTTTACTCGTCTAACTTTATTCTGTTATCAACTGAATAAACTCTTGCTGATTCTCTTTATTTCTATTTTCTTTTTAGTTTCTCTGCTTCAATTTTATTCAAATATTTCTTCTAAATTGTTCTCTCAATGGCTTCTCCAAACTGTTCGCTAATACAATTCTCCCACGTCTTCTTAATTTTATAATCCGTCATCTCTATAGTTCTTCTCTCTGCTTCTGCTGTGCCACCTCCTTTTATACCTCGTCAATTTGTGGCACTTCAGTTTATCTTCAATTCCACCATTTTTTCCCAACATGATTTTCCAGCTTTCCCTGCGACCGAGTTATCTTTGACAGATGTCGCAATATTTATAATTTTTTCCTTATGCGGCTCCAGCCTGTCTTTATTTTGTTTCCCTAATCTCTGTTTTCCCGATTTCGAAATTTCTTTTCCTTTTTGTACTAATCAATTAGTACTGACCTTGGTTTTTATTTTCACGTTTGATTGCTTTTGTTTCGTTCCTCTTCCTCATTTCTCATTTCTTTTTGCTTCCGCTTTCTTTTTTGAGTTCCCACAGATCGTCCCGTTTGTCATGACGATCTTCCCCCAGGTAATTTATTTATTTATTATGTTATTTTCCATTTAGGTATCCTCAACAATATAGTGCTCCGTTGCTAAAAGGATTGAAAACCTCAACACTAATCCAAAGATATAGAAAGAAAAGTCATTTCACTACCTTGATCTTGGTTATTTTATTGTTATTTATTATGATCTTATTTGTTATTTACTATTTAGTATAAGTTGTGATTGGGAATGTTTATATTGAGGAAATTTGTAGAACACAGCAGTCTCCTTTAAAAATGATTGTTTCGGAACAGCTGGGATACTTGTAAACTTTTGAGCGAATAATAATTACAAATAAATATCAAAGAAACATAAACAGTAATGAAAACTATTATAACCGATACAACGTCTATTAAATGAAAAAAATATTATTGACTTTAAGATTTTGGAATTTGAGATTCGATATCTGTTTGATATTATTAATTTCTTTATGTTACACAAAATTTAAAAGTTTATCTTGGATTAAATTACAGGGATATTTCCTTTTATATTTGATTAACGTTGGATAAGATGATAGTTAAGGATAAATTGTTCAAGAATTGTTAATTTATATCTAGATATTCCTAATAGGGTTTCCCTTTCCTAATTTCAGATTATATAATTTTTAAAGTTCTTTATGGATTTTTCTTTTTTTGTCAATTATCTATGGAAAGTATTTGCCATAGAGTTAAACTATATCGTTTATCTAATTATATCGATTATCTAACACATAGCAACGATACAAATCCTAATTACTAATTAAAAAAGAACTAACACCACTCTACCGACTCGAATAGAGAAACACCAACTAAACCCAAGATATGTCGAATCGTTAAATACCCAACCAAAAACCAATCTTCAGAAAAATTCTGTTATAAGAGTCAGCGATCCGGAATAAACAATCAAGACTTCCTAATCCTAACGAGCTGGACATTCAGAGACAACTGTAACATACATTTGACAAACATAAACTATTATAATCATTGTATAAAATCCGGTCACCTTATATGACAACTGCTTGCCTTGATTTTGTCATTTATCTTAAATTTTTTTGATATCCGAATGGGTGTAAATTGGCCATGAACCAATAATTGCGGAGACGTAATTTTAACGGGCCCCGGAGTGATTTGTTTGGTGGAATCATGCGATTAAGGTTTCAAAAAAATAAATTAAATTAAACGATTTGTTGGGTTATTGGGTTGGTGACAATGTTTATAAATTCAAACATTTACTCTTACTCCAAAGCGTGTTTTATTAATTCACAAATTAACAATCTCGAACACGATACGCTTTATTAATATTCACACCATATCGCACAAATTCCAATTAGAACCAATTAACTCTAAACCAATTAATCACACAGAGCTTATTGCGACACTACGTGAAGAATAGCCCTTTCTGTAACCACAACCATAATCACTAGCCGTCAATCACTCAATTACAGTGTACGTTGATCGATTGTTCTATTTGCTTTGACCACAAATTTATTTAATATACTTCCACTTTATATTCAATTTTACAAAAGATTCTTGTCATTTCTCGTTTCGCTCTGTTTAATTCTCCCATTGATTCTCCTTTTTAACTCTCTAAATTTAACTCTCCTTTAAACTCTTGTTTTTCTTCTCTTACTGTCTCTGTTTTGGTCTGATTTATCGGCCAACAGTTCCTCTTTATATAGCCCGTTTCATTTGTGGCACTAGAGATAAATTTTGTTTTCCATTTTGTTTTTCCTCTGTATTCCCCACTACGTCAGCCTTATCTCTGGTTGATGTCGAGATATGCCCTGTTTTTTACTTTTCATGTTATGCTGAGTTTTCCTGCCAGTTCGCTATCATTGACAGGTTGTCAAGATACGGATTTCCCCATATTTTTGTTTTTCTGTAATCTGAAATTCCTCCTTCATTTGTACATTTTAATTAATTTGTTTTAATTTCTTGTTTGTTTTCTTTTATTTGATTTATCTTTCTCATTTTTCATTTCTTTTTACTTCCGTTTTCTTCTATGAGTTCCCATAGATGTCATGACGATTTTCGCCCAGTTAATTTACTTATTTATTATGCTACTTAACATTTAGGTATTTTCAACAGATTTAAAATAAATAAATAACTTTAATAAAAAACTCAAGTAATTCGTCAACATACATAACATAGAAAAAGCACTAAGATATTTAAATTTAATAAAAAACACCAAGAAAAAACAAAATTAATAAACTAAGAAATGCAAGCATTTACACCGAAATACATTTTAATGCACGAAAAAAAAATTGGCGAAAAAACACAAACTAGCAGAAAATATTATCATATTAATTTCAATCGCTATTTTCCAGCTAAATAAAAAAAATTTCAGTGAAATCCCTTTGTAATATTATTTGGAACTCTATCGCACGAATCAGGAA
>CAUHTR010007546.1:29811-56038 GCA_959609185.1 Schmidtea polychroa | reverse complement strand
GCATTCATTTAAAAATTTATGTTTGTGGTTACATGAAAAGTTCCTTGTTTACGTGACTTATATTTCACTTCCTTTGAGCGTGTGTGTCGGGTGATTGAATTTAATTAATCTCTTAGTGTGTGGCTTACTTGTGCAGGTCTTCCCTATATCTCAATCAGATTTCTCCAACCCGTAGTGCGTGTACAAAGCTGGCACTTGGATTTTGCTATCGCACACCACTTGTAAATTTATTCTTGTAAATTCAAACTATCCTCAGTCTTGTACTAAACGCTGTCTTCTGAATGTCACATTTGTTTAGTATCTTGAATGAACCGAGAGACGCGTCAGATCAGTAACAGTCTTGATGTTAGGGCTCACCTTTTGCTGACATCCACCCGTTAAATCGGCCTATGCTTGTCGCTTGCGACGAGCATTTAGTAGTTAAACAAAATAATTATGCGAATTTACAAGGGGAAGAGAAATGATGAAAGCCTCAACAGAATAGAACACATAGAAATGAGAAAAATTTTCTTACTCGTAACCCACCAATTATTGTGAAGCCTTTGTTAAGGTAATTCGATCTATAAAATCATTTTTAAGTTTCCAGATTTGAGAGTATGGAAACTTAACTCTATTATCCAGTGTCTCATCGGTCTAAAATTAAAATAGTTTAGTATTTCATTGGCATTATTGTTAATATATAGAATATATGAAATGCCAATACTGTTATGTCATGCTTGAAACTTACTACTTTTATTAATTTTTTGACCTATTTTATTATTTTTTGAAATGTGCCTTATTTGATAAAATTTGATAATTTTCGTGATAATTTTAATTGTTTATTGTGGATGCGTTATCAGTATAATAAAGCAAATCGAGATTTATTTTAATAGTAGCTTCCTCGACCAGGATAGGATTGCAGCGAACAAAAATTTATTGAAGCTAAGTTTCTACCAGTCACATTTCGAACAATACAATTTAATTCAAACTATGCAATCGTCATACAAAAATAAAAGAGATGTAAAACAGTGAATTTTAATATTTTTTGATAAAATATTTTGATTTTATATTTGTTTTTATTACTCAATAAATTAATTTATTTCAATTTCGAATACAAATTTATTAAAATTTTGATTAATTTTGAGTTACTTATTGTTTTTTCTGGTATAATCTAAATATTCAATAATATTCAAATAAGTTAACTTTTAAAATGTTAAAATAAAATTGGAACTTTAGAATAATTTACAGTGATTTTTTATTTGATTTTCTATCTAAACCAGTAAATAAACTTTTAATTATACAGACTTCTAAAATGGTTCATTGGGTTTGTGATTACTGTGCATATCCAAATAATAGTGGATATGAATTTCGATGTGCTCAATGTAATAATGTGGCTAGAAATAGATTGATTGCGAACAATGACAATGTTAGTTTACAAAATAATATCAATGTAATTTAAATTTTATATTTAATTATCGAATTTATTAGACATTTAGACTCAATTTAACTTTAATTTGAGAAAGTCTTTGTATTGGAATTGCAAATTTTGCACATATTTAAACGAATCGACATCAGTAAATTGTGCGATGTGTAGCAATACATCTGGTGGTATTGCTTCACTATCTAGGAAAGTTTCACGAATTTCTAGAATTCAGAGTATTGATGACACTGTCGTTCAGGATGACTTTCAAAATGATTTAGTAAAGGCAAAAAAGATTCGCAACGCAATTATTGAAAAGGTATTTCAAAAAATAATTTGAAATTTAAATTTAAGTAAACAATACATTCTTTTTCCCAAAGGGCCTTATTCCATCTAGCAAGCAACGAATTTGGTTGATGGGTTTAAGTTTACATTTTCCACTTTTACATATCGAAATCCTAATATGTATAGTAAGAATTCTAGAATTACTGAACCATGAATGAGAAAGTCATGCGAGACAATTTCTTTATCTACTATTTTAATAGAAAACTCGATGATAAATTCAGAATTAGCAACATAATTAGTGATTGGATATGATAGAGCTCAAACTAAACGATATTCATAGAAATTCAATGACAGCCGAAGTAATAAATAAAGGCCTTGAACTGATCGAGGCCAGTTTGAAGATTCTAGACGAAATCGACTCAAATAAAGATCGAGCTGTAACTGTTAGGCAAGTTTTTAATAAGGTGAT
The DNA here is from genome assembly GCA_959609185.1 of Schmidtea polychroa. Taxonomy (NCBI): domain Eukaryota; kingdom Metazoa; phylum Platyhelminthes; order Tricladida; family Dugesiidae; genus Schmidtea; species Schmidtea polychroa. The sequence continues at coordinate 53,885 of CAUHTR010007546.1, read as the reverse complement.
AAATTTTATGGGAACACGAAAATCTACGCTACTCGAGCTTGAAAGTCCATCCTACTATAACTAAATTTTTTGTCCAATAATAACGTTAAGAATTGAGAAAGGCAGTGGCGAAAATTTGTGTTGCTTGTCATAATAAAGCCCAGAGATGAGTCAATCTCACGGTATGTCACATGACGATCTTATGACGGTATTATCAGTTGGAGCACAACAACCGATTTTGGACGACTTTTAAATTCATCCATGAGCAAATGACGGCCACGATTGTATTCACTAAACCCCAGTGATGCTCCATCGCTAAAAGCCGGATTGAGTAGATCGATACACTGTCCTTGAGATATTCCATATTCCATCCTAGGTTATCATTACACGAATATTTCCACATAGTTAACTGCATTTTTTGACAGGCGACATTTTCAAGTCCCTATAAACAACAGAAATAGCGTCCGCATGACAAAATGTACTAATTACATATATCATCAATATTATCAGACTTTACGCTCTATATGTTGGATGGTGTTGTGAGTTCCGGATAAATAAATACCAACCTTCACATTAGATTTTACACAGCTTTTAAATTTATTGATACTATTAATACTAGGGCCACATAGTAGTGACTTTATTCATCGTTGTTACTAGTTCGTTCCCCATAATTTGGAAATATGTACGAATAGAATTTATAAGTGGATATATATATATATATTTAAAGCTTAACTTATAAAAAAATCAAATTTTATTTTAATCGATCAAACTGGCATCTTTGCCGAAGGGGAGAAATTCTCACCCTTATGTAGTCTATAGCTTTTAATCCTTTTAATATAGCTTTTTAAACTCCCGCATTTGTACGTCGTTACTTCTTCCGGTAAGCATCTTCAGTCATGATAATAGATAATCATGGCTAGCCATGGCCATACAGATACACCGGACATTCATTCATAGATTAAATTCGGCTACTTCAGGGTTGCTGTCATTTTTTTCGGTTAGGCTTGTATTCGAGGCTTTCTGGTGATTCATCAGTTTATCTAAAGGTTAAATGGGTTGGAGTAGGAAGACTCCGTGTATGGGATATAGCGATTATAATGATGAATATACTTATTATAATAAGAGAAGGATATTTCTATAACATAGATATAAACAACTAAAAAGTAATTATCAATAGGCAGAACCCATACAAGGATCCTTACATTAACCTATTGATAATTATGAAAGAAGAAAAGAAACGGTTTAATTACGTCTTTTTCTTTTCTTCTTTTTAGAATGGTTTTTGGGTGTAATGGCCTCGCTATGGATAATTATTTATTTATTTATTTATTAATATATATTTATTTTATTCATTAACAATTCAACCAATTTGTCAACACTTTTTGCAGAATTTACAAAAGTAGAAGACAATATTAAATTAAAAAACCAATATTAAATTTTTCTAAAGAAAGATTGTTAAAATGCATTGTAGTCTATGTATCGTAACATAAAATGTTTATAATGCAATACAATACAATACAATATATATATATATATATATATATATATATATATTTAAAGCTTAACTTTATTTCTATTTTAGTATTTGATAAGAAATAAATAATGGCTATTTGTAGTTACTATAAAAAAATTTAGATAATAATAAATTAATAAAAAAATCCTTCTCCAAATTAAATTTCTTTTATATTCTAACAAAGCTTGAAAATGAAAGAAAATTCACTGATCCGGAATTTAAACCGTCTTTTGAGTCAATTGGATATACAGAATTAGAGGAAAACGAAATCGGGAGTTCTATTTCTTCACCTGTTCAGCATATTTTAAGTGCACCATTAAAATGGTTAAGACCAGAAAATCTCCGAGGTGATGAATATAGTAATACTTCATTATCATGGTCAGTGACTAGGAATCCATCCAGTGATGATATAGTTCAAGGAAAATTGGGAAATTGTTGGTAAGTTTGTGATATTTGAGTAATTTACAAGAACGTTATAACTTATACCGACTGAAATTATCAAAAATCTGCCTCTATATACTAGCAATCATTCCCTCACGTAATGAAACTCAATTTTGCCAATGGTTGATTATCCTGTTTCATTGTATTTCTTTATTTACACATTGAAATTTTGTTATTTCAGAGTTGCATCGTTAAAATTTCGAGTTGGTTGCTTAAATTTCCCATATAAAAATAAATTTTCAATGTAAAATAAATTAGATTTCCCGCATGAAAATAAAGATATTTATAGTTTAAGTAAGTTATTCCAAAATTTGCAATATACATATGTATAACGGTTACGCGTGTGGTAAAATCCAACGCCGTCCAAATAAGTTTCTCAGAAGTATTCTTCGAAAATCCTGTGATTTATTCCCGCTATTCTTTTCTTACTATCCAAAGGAAAATTACAATTCAATAACAACGTTTATTAATTATTAAACTTTTTATAACAATTGTCGGATCAATATTTCAAATTAAATTTTTTATAGTTTTTTCGAACTCGATCGCATAAGTCCCCGCGATGGCAACCATTAAAACAAACATGCACATATATACATTTGTTTTCCAATTTTCTTATGATACTACTTTGCATTCTACAACACACAACATTAAACCTTTCAACCTTTGAACCATAATCAGTTCTAAAACATTTAATTACAACAAACTCAAATTACCCTTTTACTCACATCCCCCCGAGTTTGTTACGCATGCACACTCTCTTCTTCGTTGCGCGCTCGTATATTTTTAACATGCATACATACCCCATCAACAGAAACATTCCAAGCCGAATTTACACGTGTTACCACACCTTCTCTCCACTCATACATGCAAGAAGCATCACCACCCTTCACATAAACGACATCACCAACTAGAAACTTTCCACTCGTTTCATTGTCCCGATCTCTTTCAACATTTTCGTCATTCAACTCGTATGCATATATAGAGGCAAATGGCACGCTGCATTCATTTTGACCCTCCCGCGGCGACGCATTATACCAATACAGCATTTCTTCCACAGTTCCCCGCGTTCGTGCCACCATCCTTTTTATTGTCCTGTGGTTACGTTCCACAATTCCATTTCCAGAAGGTTCATACGCACATCTATATATATGCTTCACTTTCCATTCATCACAAAATTTTCTCAATGCATCGCTTTTAAACGCTCCTCCAGTATCACTAAGTAATTCTTTACAAAACCCTCTTTCGAACATGGTCTTCCTTATCGCATTCAACACGCTTCGTCCACTTTCATCTTTCAACTCATGCCATATTGCATACCTCCCGGGTCCGCAGTCCACTACCGACAAATACTTCTTTCCCTCCAAATGCACAACATCCACTGCAATCCTAACCCACGTGCCACCTACGCTCAACTCACCTTTCGGCATTCTACACGCATGCGGATCAACGGTAGCACACTTAAAACAACTTCTCACGACCGCCTCCACGTCCTTTCGTTTAACCACGTCAAATTTCTTTTTTACAAAATACATGGTTCGATCAACGCCAAAATGATGTTTTTCATGTTCTAATGTTATTTGATCCACTTCAACACTCGCGCACGCATGCGTTCCGCGATTACGCCCCACTCTCGTCAATGCACCCGCCTTATTCGCTCCCGATGGAATCCATTCGACCGTAACATTCAACCCGTAATCGGTAATCATTTCCTCAATTATATCCAATCTTCGCTTTATCAAGTATTCGTGCATACCCTTCACGTGCACCTTTTTCGATTTTGTCAACAGAGCTTTAATCCACGCCACGACCGAAGTTGAATCGCATTTCATAGTTATATCGGTGAATTTCCATTCAATCGCCATCGCCACGCCTTTTATGAAGGCATCCAATTCAGCCACGTTTATGTGTTTCACATCGTTAACTTTTCGAAGCCATACTGCATCTTCCACACATTTTTCCTTTTGCTCCACGTACACCGCCATCGCAACACTGCTCGCATCCGTATATACTGTAACATTTCCACTTCCATCTACGCTCCATACCCCCTGCGCTGGATCCTCACGTTCTATACGCTCCAGCAGCATTTTTATATCTCGGTTTCGTCTCGTCGCCTGCATAATCATCCCATTTAGTACCCTTCATGTTTCTTTTAATTACACTACACTCAAGTCGCAACGATCCACACACAGGATAATGCCCTATGACTTTTCCGCATATTGAAAACACATCTCGACGCGAACAACTTTCCGTTTCACATTTCAAATCTCCCAAGGGACCACGCCCCCACCATCGCTTGCCATCCTTCTTCCCTTGCAACTGCAACCCTAGTATACGCATGTTATCGACATTTTCGTGATCCTTTGTCACTAATCCAAATTGCTTCAAATGATTCACAACTTCGCACTCCGCAATTCCATTCAAATTCACAATTATGTCATCAACGTAGTGTGAAGTATTCTCATTAACTTTCGAGTTCAACTTGAGAACGTACGACACTATACCATCCATTATCTTCGGCGCACTCTTCAACCCGAATCCCAATCGCGTAAGTCGATAACGCGTTTCGTTGTGTGACACTGTCTGATACTTCCATAGCGACTCTTCAACATGAATCTGCAAGTACGCTCGCTTTAAGTCAACCACTGCCACATTGTCGCCCATTTTTCGCCATTTTCTCAACTCAGACCTGCATTCCTGCGCATCACCTGTGTGACTACTCACGCTCTTATTTACCGATTTATAATTCAACACTGGTCTCACTTTGTCTTTCTTCAGCTGCACCACCGCAATCAACGGCAATATACCTTCCACGTTGTCATCCGTTTGCACCAATATGCCTTCCTTTATCCACGCATCAATTTCTTCATCGAATTTGTCCTTCATTTCTTGCGATATGCCATAATTTGCAACATTATCATGCAAGAACGGTTCTCGTTCGTTCCACAACCATCTAACCGTCCACTTATCTCCATCAAACCACGCCTCATAATCCGGATCACTAATTTTATGTTCAACCGACATCACCGCCCTAACGCCGCAACCAACACTTTTCCCATTATCGAACTTCACACCTTCTGACGTTACACGCAGTCCGCCCATTTTCGTCAACACATCCATTCCCACTATAATGTCGATTCCTTTTAACATCTCATCCAACACTATACACTGCACATTCATCCGTTCACCTACCATGTCCAACACAACATGTCGCATTTCACTACTCTCCCCGCATTTTCCATTTGCAAGCAATAATCTCACGCTACACGTTTCATGTTCTCCTTCTTTCGACACACCATTTCTCAACAACGTGTGCGAACAGCCTGTGTCAATCAACGCCCTACACCGCACGCCGTTCACCGTCACCTCCATTACATTATTCGCGCTTACCTGTCCACACGGACGTCCGCCAGCGCACGCGAACTCCGTTGCTCGTTTCCCCGCACGTCGCGTTCATTTCCATCAATTGGCGTTCTTTCGCATTCCATAACGTTCACCGCACGCGTTCGCCATATGATTCTCATTCCCGCAAACATGGCATTTCCGCACAAACCCAGTCCGATTACGAAAACAATTTCGTGCCAATGCCCCTGTTTTCCGCAGTTGTAACACACGACACTTCTTACCATGTCGTCACGCACGATCGCGCAGCTTTGCACACTCGTCCCAGTAGCCGTTATCGCTTTCGCTACTCCGACAACGTCTTCCAACGTTAAGCTGTCTTCGTTGGGCATTGCCTTAATTGCATTCGACACGGATTTTGGCAGACCACACACAAAGGCACACTTGATCACGTCTTTCGATTCTATTCCCGCGCTCTTCGCTAATCTCTTCAAGTTTATGGCATACAAATCTACCTTATCACTCACACATTTCAAATTGACAAACATTTCATACGCTGTATATTTGTTTATGCCAAATGTTTTACGCAACGCCGACTCCGCCCCCCCCCCCCCCTTTCACGTCTCGTTCTTCCTCAGACATATTCATATACACGCTGAAGGCCGAACCATCCAACAATAACGGCATTATGCGTCTCGTGTCCTTAATGCCTTGCACATCGCACACCATTCTAACTCGTTCCAACCATTCCTCAACATCCAAACTCCCATCATACTTCGTCACAACATTCAACACCCTTATAGACGACTTCACCGCGTCTTCATCCCGAATCCCCCCTTCATTCATTCCACTTTTCACTTTACTTGTCATTTCAAAACAATTTATTTTAATAATTAAATGTTCTCGATACTTTTTACAAGTCAACTGCTGAAAGGCAATATCATGTGCTATTTAAAATACAAAAAAATTATCTTGCCCGGATAGCTTGTGGTAAAATCCAACGCCGTCCAAATAAGTTTCTCAGAAGTATTCTTCGAAAATCCTGTGATTTATTCCCGCTATTCTTTTCTTACTATCCAAAGGAAAATTACAATTCAATAACAACGTTTATTAATTATTAAACTTTTTATAACAATTGTCGGATCAATATTTCAAATTAAATTTTTTATAGTTTTTTCGAACTCGATCGCATAAGTCCCCGCGATGGCAACCATTAAAACAAACATGCACATATATACATTTGTTTTCCAATTTTCTTATGATACTACTTTGCATTCTACAACACACAACATTAAACCTTTCAACCTTTGAACCATAATCAGTTCTAAAACATTTAATTACAACAAACTCAAATTACCCTTTTACTCACAACGCGAACTATTGATAACGCTATCAATTGCTATAATGAAATTTATATGAAAAAAAGCTACACAAGTTCAGTAAACTTTAGACAAGTTTTTAACTGTAACATTACGAGAACCAGAAACAGAATTTAAAAAAAAGTTACAAACTGTTTCTGTGCAATGAATTATATATTTTGTTTATTTAATGAATTTTTATGTTATTTTATTTGTTATTTAATGAATTTATGTTTTATATTTTATTTAATCATTTTAATGAATTTATTATATACTTATATATTATTATTATTATTATTATTATTATTATTATTATTATTATTATTATTATTATTATTATTATTATTATTTTTATTATTATTATTATTATTATTTTTTTTATTATTATTATTTTTATTATTATTATTATTATTATTATTATTATTATTATTATTTTATTATTATTATTATTATTATTATTATTATTATTATTATTATTATTATTATTATTATTATTATTATTATTATTATTATTATGATTATTATTATTATTATTATTATTATTATTATTATTATTATTATTATTATTATTATTATTATTATTATTATTATTATTATTATTATTATTATTATTATGATTATTATTATATATTTAATTATATTTAATGGTGGTTTATGTATTACATATACATAATGATTGAAATAAAAATAGTTTTTAATCCAAGGGATTTTTTGTTTTAGTCCTATTTAACAAAATACATTTGTATATGGAAAAATTAATTTCGATTTGCGTCGTCTCTCTTGGGGCCCAGTTAACGATGCAAATCGAGGTTTTAGTGTACAATCAAATCCAATTGCATCACATCATAATTTTGTCATTCTCTTGATTTAAACATATTTTCAATATCAAACAGTTTATTATTTAGTTTCAAAATAAAATTCTAAATCTCTTATTAATTTAGAAAATTTTGATGAACCTCTATATCTCAATGACCACAATACAAAAATAAAGATATTTCTTATGTTTTAACCGCTTCACGACCATTGTGTCCATATATCCTCGAATAAAATCTTGCTCTTGAAAGTAAAGCAAATTATTTAAATAGTCTTTTCAGCAAATGCGTATTCCGGAATTTTTGGTAATTTCATTACAGTATAAACCTCTCAGTATAAACAGAAGACACGCTATTCCTACAAAAGAGAAGAAATAAACCAATTTACCGATACACTAAAACGCATAAATTATGTACCATTTTTAAATATATTGAAAAGGGATCGAAATATATTTTGTTTTTATTTACTGCAATTGAGAAGCAGTTTTTATATTTTTAATTCACCAGAACATTTTTTTGTCAAAAATCATAACATTTTCCGAAATTTTAAAAATGGTTGCGGTTAGTACATCACTGATCTAAATGATTTATTTTCTGCTATAATTGGGTTTTGTAATAAATTCCCCATATTTTGTATACTATTTTACTTCAGAAATTTTGTGTTTTGTTAGGTAAAGTATTTGTTGTGATTATAAATATTAATCACACAAAGCATTTTAACAAAATGTTAATTTTGTTTAAATAATGAAAAGTTGTAAAATAGATTTTTCAAATCTCTGAATTTGTCTCATAAATGTCAAACCTTTACATTAGCAACCACGCGGTGACTGAACATATACTAGATGTTTCTGACGATTGGATTATAATCAGTTAGGATGCTGTCTGCCGCTAGATAAGATGAGTAGAAACCTATCATCTCCACATGAAGTGCTCTCATGAATGCCTTATTTCCAGATCTAGCGATTTTTCTCAATTTGTTGATCAAATCTGCCTTTGTCATTCCGATTCCAGTGTCAATAATATATAAAGTTAATATAATATCTTTATCGGAAATAATTTTAATAATAAACTCTTTGTGGTATCAAAAACTTATGGATCTTTAAGCTTTTGTATCTAAATTTGTCTAATTCCCCATAAGAATTTGAATTTACATCACGCAATAGGATTTCTTAGTTGGAATAAAAAGAATCGTTAATAATTCTCAACAGTTGGGCGATTTCTGATTGAAATGTAATCGTCTTAGAATCATTCATTCTTTCAATTTAATTAAATTTAATTTTCAATTAAACAAAGAAAAACACGAACTCTCCAATTTCAATAATGAAAAACGCACACATAGACACGAAAGAATTATGATAATAATAAACGTGCGCACAGACGCGAAAGAGAAACTATCACAATCGGCTGAAACACCAGAAGACGCTATTTTGCGAGTTTCAATCAAACCATGCCCCTTCTACAGAAATAATCCAGATCTATAGTTGAGACAACTAAAATCTCAATTCAGGTTGTCTAAGATAAAATTTAATTATGCTCTAGCTTATCTTCTCGAAGGTGTGATAACTATTCCAGAGGCTGTTAATGAATCCTACCAATGTATCAAAGGAATTATTATGCCGAATTTTGCCGAAGTCTAGACAATTTAAAACCCTTACAACTTCTTCAGAAAATTAGTACAGCGTTCACAGAAGCTCAAATAACAGACCAACAGTTATTGCGACATAAGTTCATTGAAGCCCTCCAAAAGGATGTGAAGCTCATAATCACAAGTTATCAAGAATAATCTACAGAAGAATTGGCTGTAATAGCTGATAGCATAATGGCAGCCAGGGAAAATGAAATCAAATATTCAAATGATAACTTTAAAATTCAGGCTTTAATGGATGAAATTACGGAAGTAGAAATATTCTAATTAAAAAAAGGTCCATAGAAATTTAATACCCTAAATTTAATAGACTAAATGTGGTAAAAACTCCAAAAAATGCAACAAATTGAAAGATGGATTCCGATGTGCATTAATTATTCCGAGAAATTAAAATAATTACGCTTCGAAATTAACCACTGTTGAAGTGTGTATTCCAAAGCAGTGTACAGTAAACCACGATACGCGGTCACAGGCAAATGAGAAGTGTAACCTTCACCAACAATGACTGGCTCACCCTCTTCTTCAAAATTTATTACACAATCCTTATGTAAATAAAGAAATAAAATATTCGCACTTTGAATATTGATTTTATGATCAATCATTTATGAACAATCATCAATGGTTACCCAGAAATTGCTCATATTCACAATATTTTGGAATTATTATGAATTTGTTTCAATGAATTTTATTAAATAAGACACAAAACTGTTGAAAAATGATTAAAAGTTTAAAAGAGAACCTATGTTCTCAAGAATAATGCATTAATTATAGAGCACATTCGCAAAAGGTTTAATCGATAAGCTTGAGTTAAGGATCCTTCTTCATTCTCAGTATTCATCAAATTTCTCCCCCATGTGATTTTTCTTTATTTTCTTATCTACATAAAAGTTTTTTCTAACCAGGCCAATTGAAAGAAAAAAATTTAATTTGTGTACAAATTATTGGGCCCTACATTGATAAATCTTGGCCATTATATTTATTGAGATTTTTTTTTATTAACCATGTTCTCGTATTATTGGTTATTGTAACGTGAGAAAGTTTAATATAGTTTCGCGTATTTATTGTTCTTTTATAATTATTATAATTCTTAGGCTTTTGACTGGCTTAGCTCTTATTGCTGATAAACCGAGTTTATTGGATCGAATTTTAATTACTAAAGAAATAGATCCGTATGGGATATATCAAATTAGATTATGCAAAGATGGCATGTGGACTGTAGTGACAGTTGATGACCTTTTCCCAGCAAATCAATTAGATCAAATGATTTATTCCAGGGTTGAAATTCTTTTTGAAAATTCTCTTTTTAAGAGTTTTATATGTTAAAGGCCAATCGTAAACAATTATGGGTTTCGTTAATAGAAAAAGCTGCTGCTAAGCTTTACGGTTCATATGAGCATTTGACACTAGGTTATTGTGCAGATGGTTTATCAACTTTAACAGGGTCTCCGTGTGAAACTTTAAAGTTGCCAAATTTATTGACTTCCTTTAACATATCGCTAAGTGAAGAAGCATCAGGATCAGTTGAAAATCTCATCCAAGAGGATGATAACACTGATAAAATATCAGAAGATACTATTTGGGCAATGCTTTTATCAGCGAAAGAAGTTAGTTTTCATTGTAATATCGAGGTTAATAATAATAATAATAAATAATAATAATAATAATAATAATAATAATAATAATAATAATAATAATAATAATAATAATAATAATAATAATAATAATAATAATAATAATAATAATAATAATAAATAATAATAATAATAATAATAATAATAATAATAATAATAATAATAATAATAAAAATAATAAAAATAATAAAAGTAATTGATGAGATAGACAAAAATATAAAAAATGTGTATTAAATAAAATGAGAAAAATTTCGATTATAATATTTTCAATCTTTCAAAATTTAGCTATATTCCAATCTTCAAATTCTTGCTGATTTTCCTATTTATATTCATTTTTTGCTTTTTCATTGGTTTAAATTTGATTAAATAAAATTTAAAGTTATTGAAGTTTCAAAAAGTTTTTCTATAATAAAATAATAAATCTTTAAAAATATTTCAAACCTAACATTTTATACTTTTATTCCTAAAAATTGTTAATATTTTTATTAATTTAAACTAAGTTAATTATATTTCATTATTTATATTTTAAAAATTATTTTAAGGCAACTTTAAATAACCCAAAAATTTAACACCAAAGTCAACAAAGGATCAAAATGGTGATTTCACTAATTTTTTCTTTAGTGTTAACCCTTTCATTCGGAATTAATTTTTCTTTTTGCGTGTGCTCTTCACAAAATCAACTGAAAAATACTGAAAATGTCACTATTTGGCGCCAAAATTATTAAAATGTACTAGAACAAATTTCAATTTTCTTAAAAAGTACTTCTCACATTATATTTTCGAAAAGGTACAACAGATATTCAGCAAAAAAACTGTGTACAATATATTGTATAAAAGGGTTAATTATTGAATATTTATCTATGATAAGAATTGCATCTTTAAATCAGAATTGTTTTGGATGTTGTTACTGGCTAAGATTTTAATTCAAATATTTATTTCTTCTTCATTGGTTAAAATTGTTGAAGATATTTTTTATTTTTATTACAAATATTTTATTTATTTTTTTATTTATTAAAAAGCTTAACTATGAATCAGTAAATATATAGATGTTTTTTGATATATTTACAGATTCATAGTCAAGCTTTCTAATAAATACAATGTCAATTGAAAAGAAATCAGTGGTGAAATTCGAAAAAAGTTCTTATAATATTTTTATTTTTTATTTTTATTTCATATTTTTTTTAAATATTTAATTTTTTTTTATTTTAAATTTAAACCAGTGAAAATTGGAACATATTTAAATTCTGAGAGTGAAAAATATTATCTTATAATCGAAAATTTTCTCATTTAACTTAATACATATTTTCCACCAATGGATTCTCTTATAATTTTCTTAATAAACATGTTATGTATGCTGCTACCAAGAAATCATCATTTATAATAATAATAATAATAATAATAATAATAATAATAATAATAATAATAATAATAATAATAATAATAATAATAATAATAATAATAATAATAATAATAATAATAATAATAATAATAATAATAATAATAATAATAATAATAATAATAATAATAATAATAATAATAAAATATAATTATAATAAAAATAAAAATAATAAATATAAATAATTAAATATTTATGAAGCACCAATAAATGATACGTCATATTGGTTATGTATTATTTTACTAAAGTACTTTAATTTTCTAGGCAAATTTTTTTACTTGTGTGTCATGTGGTAGTCAAGATGATAATTCCATTTTTCTCGGCCAATTGCATCAATTAGGTCTTCGTAATCTCCATGCATATGCAATATTAGATGTTAGAGACATTCCTTCTGCAAATTTGAGGTTACTTAGATTGAAAAATCCATGGGCACGCTTAACTTGGAAAGGAGAATGGAGTGATTTGTAATTTTTATTATTTTTGATTTTCTATTTTTCTAATTATAAAACCTATACTATAATAAGCTCCATAGATAATATGCCAATTTAATTGAAAATTATAATATAATGATATAATTGAGTAAAATCTTTACCATTCGACCTAATCGGGAACAAAAAAACTGACTATATCAATTTCATAAAGCTCGAATATTTCAAATTATTTTAAATTGAAGTTAAAATAAATATTGTTGTTTAATTGAGTTTTATCTCAAAATTTCGATTTCATCAGGGATTGAACCCAGTGACATTGCGATCAGGGCCCGAGAACCTGACTATTTCATTGTCTGGTTGCTTCAAATATCACAGTTGTACCGATCTTAATCGAATGTATAAATGAATTTGACACCCTGCTAATTTAGCATTTGAGAAAATCAAATCACTAATAGGATTCAACATCAATAGGTCATAATAAAATTACTGTAGGATAAATGACTAGATGATTGGATCTAGTTCCTTACATGTTACTTGCATTTTTCAGAAACTTCATACGCAAATTCAATAATAACACTTATTTTGGAAGTGAGGCAAGTCCATTTAAGTAATGAAAACCATTTTTACTTTTTCAGACATGTTTAATAAACGTTATTATATTATAAATTGACATTATCTATAATTCAAAATACATAAATATGTCTTTTCATTCTAATAGGAAATTTAGCAAGTCTTTATTTCTCGATTTATATTGATATTGTTCTTGCGTTTCTTTGTTTTTTTTCAAAGTTGTTTAATTTCGTATCTGAAGTAGAAATATTGAAATGGGGATTGTATATCGGTAAACCGGCAAAAAAATTGGCAAAAAAACACTCGGTAAATTCGGTAAATTAAAAATCATTGATAGAAATTTTTATTCTGATATTTCCGATAGTGAATATGATCATTTTTATATATATCAAGAAGCAACTGAATCTTTTCAACATGTTCTTCAAAATACTGAAATAAATTGTTTAATAACAAAAATACGGCAGATAGTTTATAGAAAATCGGCAACCAAAAATAATTTATTGCAAAAATATGTAAAAGAACTCATTGGGAAAGAGCTTTGTTTAATTTTAGATTGTAAAACCAGGTGGAATAGTTTATTAAATATGTTGGAGTGATTTTTATTACATAAAGATGCTGTCCGAAAATGTTTGATTGATTTAAAATTGGAGTTTGATTTCAATGACAGAGAATTAAAATTACTGTCACATATAATGAATGGGTGGATAGAATTCAGCCATCTTCAGAAGAACTCTGTCATACATCCAACTAGCATCTCTTGATCACTTCCGCATTGCCTCTTGTTTCTCCTTCGCCGATCGTCATAGGCACTCCACATGTTGAGTATGCTGGATCCGCATAGTGGAGCGGTAATTTACTGTCTGGTGTAGGTAATTTGGAAGATTGGTACGTCCTGACGTATATATTGGTTTTCAAATGCATTAATATTTACAATTAAATTTGTAGTAATAGACAAAAGAAATAGTAATTTTCTGTTACAATATGTTTAAAATTTGAACGTAATGACTTGTAAATGAATATCCGTGAAAAAAATCTAAGTGAGCTACACGTTTCCAAAATAAATATTTATCTTATTTTTTAGGATGTTTGTTTTATTAAATAAATATCTAATTAAATAAATAAAGTGTGTGTCCCAGTAATGATTTGTGTACTTGTACCTCATATATCTATATGAGGTACAAGTACACAAATATCAGTTGAACTCAAAGATGCCAAAGTATATTTTCAAATTTAGTACTTTATTAAGTGATCTTTCAAAATTAATATAATCTATTAAAAAGCTGCAGAAACAGTCCATATAAATACAAATTTTTTTTCTGTGAGTTCTGTAGATGAACTTCTTTCATTAGAGCAAATATACCTACATTCATCTATAATATTGGTGGTAATGAAGACGAAAAAATGAAATATTTGTACTATTTTATATCGAATAAAACAATTTTAATGCGAAGGATTAATAATGATGCAAACAAATATAATTTGGAGTAATTACTGAAAAGATTTCCTCGCCCTGATCTATACTGTAGTAAGTCAGAGCAACTGTAAAAGAAAATCATCTATTAGTGGATAGCGATATCATGATTTTATGTATTTCACAATGGAGATTGTTCTCACATAAGTTGATATTTCCAAACATTGAAAACACATAATTCTATTAAATTTTGGTAACTCTTTTGCGGTAGACATTTTTAAAAAAATTACATTAAATTCAGTTCGTTATTCAAAAATGGGTCTATTTGTAGATCACAAGCTCCAATTGAAATTAATTTAGTTTCAATTACTTTATTTTAAATTCTTTAAAAATATTTTTTTATATTGGATTCATAAAGTTAAAACAGTGTTTGTTAACAGTTCTTAAATTCTTCAGCAAGCTTCTAACAGGATATAAAAAGATTGTTAGATCATTATTTTCAATAGACTAAATAACTTCAGCTTGACAGACTCGTATAATTTAGATGTATTTTACTAGTATCCACGGAGTTTCAAAATTATATCGAATGTTTGTCAAGAAACAGAGTTCTGTTTTAACCTTAGTATTACCAAATTTAACGTCATTCTATAAAAGTGGAAATTTCATCCTAATTGTTTCTGAAAGGAAACACACTATCCCATATGCAACATCTATTTCATATTAAAATGAGCGAAATGTTTTGTCAGCGATAAACGTGTTTCAACCTATAATCGAATTTATAACTTATTTAATTATTGTGGACATTTGTGGGCATTATCATTTACACTTAGTCACTAGAATAAATGCAATTTTAATTTAATTTTATAAAGAAAGTGCCAAAATTTGTGTTAAAAAATAAAAATAAAAATTGATCTATAGTCGAAATGAAGATAAATGGGTTTCTAAAGGTTTTAATAAAAATAATTAGTAAAATATGTACAATTCAAAAGTTCTTAAAAAGCGTTTTCTGATCCACTGGTATGTCGCAGAGTTTCGAAAAATCTTAAAAATATGTACACCAAAAAATGAGCAATGGGGATTTTGGATATTCGCATTTAAATTATTTTTATTCGGTTAATTTAGGTTTGTTCTGATAGTGTTGTAATTCTAAATTAGATATAAAATATAAAAAGATAAATCGATTTTTATTTTCTCTTCTGAGGCGAGTCAGTCGGGAAAAATTTCTACTTTTGAAAGTACGTCCTGGTGCCCTACCCCTCTTCTAATTCATAATCTTAAAATTCAAACGAGTAATACATATATAATTAGCATTGTAGCCAACTTTTTTTCATTTTACAATCATAGCGCAAGTTTAAAAATATTCTTGATATTTCATTACATGTTTGAAATATAATAAAATATTTTTACTTTTACGCAATGAAATGAATTCCATAAAATTATATTATAGACACGAATGTTGGAATACATTACCAGATCATATTAGAGACGATATTCAGCCTCCTGGAGTTACGGGGGAATTTTGTGGAGTATTTTGGATCTCGTGGAAAGATGTTCTTACATATTTTTTTGCTTTGGATATTTGTAGATATCAATCTAATTGGTATGAAACACGGATGAAAACTCATCTTCCTTGGCCAATATGGATTGATAACAACACTCAAGATTTATGTATGAATATCGAACTAACTACACCATTAATACCAGAAAGTAATGATTTCATTAGAGCACCACCAGCTGTAGTAGAAATTGAAGAAAACAATACATGCGCAGTTTTAACAGTTCTAGAATCTACCCAGATCCAAATCGCGTTATGGCAAACTACTTGTCGGTAAATCCTTTTGTAATTTTTCTTTATTAAAATTTCTTTCCTAATTATTTCAAAGCATTTTTTCATATTGTGAAGATGTTTGTAAGTAATAAAATAAGATCTTAATTTGAACTAAAACATGTACGAAAATAATTGTTAATGATGCAAGTATTATTATTGAGAAATTAGTGTTGTTTTATTAATTAGAACAACGGAGATTTTGAATTTTAATAACTATCGTATCGATAAACTTGGTATTAATTCTTAACACATTTGTTAAACAAGTCCATCACAATTTTCTAAAAATTTCTAATTTCTGAGACTTATAATGTCTATTAAATTTTATATTATTTTATATTTACATTATTATAAAATTTTGCAATTATAATTTTTATGTTCCCAATGTTTATTTCAATTCCAATGTTTTCAATCAAATAGAGATTTTAAATTTGACTCAATTTTTAACTACAGTAAAACCTCGATTATCCGGACTAATTGGGTATGAAGGTAGTCCGGATAATCGAAAACATCATAATTGACAGGGAAATACAAATAAATTCAATATGAATAATTTTTATTTGTCTACATTTACATATATCTTCAATAATAAATTATTCTTTATTTAGAAATTCAATTATGGATTTTTGCTTAAAGTTTGCTGTTCTTTTTGAAGCTGCCAAATCGCGAATACTTTTAAGACACATAAGTTGACCTGAGTTACATTCTTTTTGGCTCTCAAACCACTTCATGGCGACATCTAAGCACTAAAAAGCTTCAGAATGTGTAGGACCGATATCCCCCTCGCAAATTTCCTGATATTTCTTTAATTATCATTTAAATTTAACCACTCGGTAACATCTTCTTCGTCACATTCACTACATATTGAAAGTTGCGCTATTGCTCCCGTAATGTCTTGAAAATCACTTGTTACTGCGTTATTGGAACATACTAATGGTCTTTTCAAAATTTTGTTCCATGATTTTTATTTTCTTTTGAAAACGGATAACTGTTCTTCATTATTTTCGTCTGCTAGCAATAATCGTCGAAGCATCTATTTTCTATACAAGTGTTTGAAGGTTTCTATTACACCCTGATCCATCGGTTGTATTACAGATGTGGCATTTGGTTGAAGAAATTTTACCGTAAAAATTTCATCGATCTGATTCAAACATTCTATAGATGGGCGGGATATTATGCAATCCATCAGTACGTTTTTATTTTTAACAATCCGTATAATCGAGGTTCTACTGCAGCGGTTTTTAAGGATTTTTGGTCACGACCCAAAATCCTAAAATATTTCTCCAAACAACCTAAAAAAATTTTAAATAATTAAAGTACTCAAAAAAATTTTTTTTTAATTAAAATAAATTAAGAATAAACAAATTTAATTTTTAAACTTTCTTCTGAATGATCATTAAAAAGCTATTTTTGGTTAATAGTCATAAGAATTTTCTTATAAAGCAAATTTTAAGCTAAAGTTCGCTTGAAATGTAAAAATTTATTCAAAGAATATTAAATTTGCCTCAATTTGTCAAAATGCTCCACGACCCAAAAGTGGGTCTCGACCCACGTTTAAGAACCGTTGTTCTACTGTAATTGGACTTATTTCCATTTTATTTAAATCGTCTGTTTTAATGTTTTTCTTAAGTATTTTAATTAAATTTTACTAATCATTTTTCTTTCTTTTATCTTTTTTATAAAATTGCTTACTCAAAACATGATACAAGTTTAGTAGTCATTTTTTTTTGAAAATATCATCATATCAAGTAAACGAATTAAACCTGTAGACATGTATAAGGCTGTAAATTTATTACCATTTTATTTATTATTACCATTTATTTTTTAATTATATTTAAGGACTTTATGAGTTGTCCATTTTATATAAATATTTATATTGTTCTAATATTTTGATAAATTTGTTACGGTGAAACTAAAACATTTAATACTTACTCACCACACTTTTATTTCATTTTAGTTATGAAATTAATCACAATGAGAAAATATTTTTTCGTTGTAATTTTTTTTGGAAAATTAAAATAAACACGGCAATAATTTAATTATCAGAAAGTGGCACCTTTACAATTTACAATGTTTCGACAATCATACTGTCATCATAAGGTAGGACAGAGAAAAACTAGAAAAACTTAATTTCTTTTATGTGATAGATACGTTTCTGGGAAAAACCGCATAAAAAAGACATGGATTACATTGTATAAATGGAGGTACATTCAATAATTTCTAAAAGCGCATAAAACCAAAAAATCACTTAAAAGTCGATTTCAACTCAGAAAAATGAATGCAATAGATACCTAAACATGTTTGAAAAAAAGGATTAAAAATTTACATAGATAATTTGAAATCAAGATGAGTTTCTTTATAAATAACTAGCTTTATTTATTTTACTTTTCTTTATTTAAAAATTAAATGAAAATTATACATATTTAAACATTATCTTTGGTTTTTGACAATACCCGCAACCGTATGTGAACTGTTGCGAAATTATAACGGAAATGACAGACTGTCTTACTGACACTTCATTTTTTAATGACTCTTAAAGTAGATTTGAAAAAACATCCCATCATCTCTGTTCTTAAGTTCTCGAATACTGTCGACTGAAGAAATTAAACAATTTTTGTGAGCACAAGAATGAGTATATGTAAAATAGGAATGCTTGATTTTAAAATTTTTTTAGAAATTGAGAACGAGTGATGTGTGATACGTTATTGATAAGATCTTTGGATACGAAAATTAATGTGCAAAATACCTTGAACACGAATATTTCGAATATTTTTTAATAGTTCGGGTGTTAAATTGGGGGTATCTGAATTTATGTTGTTTTCAAAGGTATTTAATGATTAATATTAAAATTCTTTCGATAAAAGTTTTGTATAATTCCAATTCATTCACTATATAAAAAACCATCAAAATCCATTACATTAAAATTCCTGAGTTTAATATTGAAACATTTCATTTTGTTTTAATAGTAAAATTTTCAATATGGTTTTCTTTCAATTGCCGTTGGTCGTAAAAGTAAAAATTATATATCTGTTTTGCAAATTTCGTTGAATTAAATCTAAACAAATTTTCGACAAGCCAACTTAATGGATCTATTAATTATTATGTGAAAATGATCTGTTAAAGAAACACAAGTTATATATTATTATATTTTAAATATTTTTCAGGTCTGTAAAAACCAAACCAATTGATATTCTTATAGTTATTTGTGCTGAATACAAATCTCCTGTTGGACATATTGTTGCTTCCTCAAATCGACAAACTACCAGTTATGTTACTTGTGACGTTTTTCTTGATAAAGGAACTTATACAATATTTTATTTGAGCTTTTATTATTGGCAAACTAATTTGAAATTAAATTCTAATCAATCTGTTAGTTTTTCGGAGATCGATTTCGATAATCTTAATCTCAGCAGTTCTTTATTTGAGTAAGTTGTTTTCATTATTTATTACGGTTTTCAACTTCAGTTTTATTGGCTTTCTATCTTATATGGTAATTTTAAAACCGTTTAAAATTATATTTAAAATTTCTTAAAAGTTGCTATATTTTCCCCATTATGTTCATTTTTAGGGATATTAGTTTTGTTTTATATTTTGGCTATTATTTTCTGTATTTGAAATTTTGCATTTAATATTAAAAATATTTTTTAAATATATAAAATTAATTTTTTTGAATTCTTAGAAATTTTTCAAAATTATTTAAATTTACAATTATGCAACTATACGAGATTCATGTAACTTCTTGATTTTTTTCGTCACTTCCATTGTTCCTTTGGTGTCACTTCGTTTCAAAGTCTTCTCGGCTGCACAGTGTACCAGCAGATATTCGGTTAAACTTTCCTTGTTTAACTCATGCCCCAATATTTTATCGACTAACTCGTCTATGATAGTAAAATATTTATCGGGCTCTTCACTAGTCTGTCTATAAGAAATAGCATATTGTAAAACTGATTGCCAAACTGGTGTTTTTAAATTATTAAATGCTATTAAATGTTATCTCCTACAGGTTCTTGATTGATAACATGTTGATTCGGCTTTCATGACTTAAGAATATTATTCAGCTTTCCTCAAGGTCTTTGACTTAGTCATTTCGTGACACCTAGATGTCATTTATTCAAAGTATTATGTGGTGAATGCAACTAAATGCTAGGTTGTTCGAAACCTCTTGGTTCAATTGCTATCCAACATCTTGTATTGATATTGCGTTCGGGTCTCCATACATCTAATCGAGTTATAACTTGAGTTACTGACTCACTCGTTCAAAATTTCTGTGTAGCGCTTTTCGCCGGACTGCTATTCGGAAATTATTGAAACGTTTAATCTAGCCATTATCTTGATTGAAACGAAATGGAAATAACTTCATCATAAGATTCAGTTACTCGGAAAGGTTATAAACAATTTTATGTACGAAATTTTATTGAATTCGTTAAGAACGAATGATTGTCATTATAATTAGACTCTTTCGTAGAATCTAAAATTTACGCAACAAACCCCCAAAACTGTTTATCATATTTTACAGGTCAATGGCCAAAACTTTACTCTAAAATGATCTTTCGCGACTATTAACAGTGATTTACAATTTATTCCATTTTTACGTCGTGTCTGTTATGGGCGCGTGCGCCAAGAGATGATTTCGGCCTTAATATTATTAATTTTTACAGTTTTGCAGTTAAGTTTTATTTATTTTTGTTCGCTTATTTAAAAATTATTACACTGAATTAATTTTATTTTTGTGTATTTTTGTGTTATCTTGATGAGGACTTGAAGAAACTAGGAAAATTTATAAAAATCCATCTCTAAATGGAAAAGATATTCATACAGCAAGTGTAGTACCAGGATTTATACAAATCTTGAATTTAATTTCTAATACAAAAATATTTTGAAAACTTTTTAAAAGAGGTTTGTAAAGAAACTTAATTTTATTTTTTAAACATATTGCTATAATTACATATTAAATTCCCCAAAAAACTAATCCATTGATGAACAAGTTGTATTGACTTTAAATTATTCTGTTATTTTGGAATTTTTATCAAAAAACTTCTAAGAAGTACGATTTTTTTTCTTTTGAGAGAGATCTTAAGAAAATTTGAATTTTTTTGTTTGCTATATAGTCAGCATATGTTTTATTTAGTCAATCGGCATACATAGGAAATTAAAATAAGGGAAAAAATCATTTCGTAAGCAATCAAAATATTAATTTTGATGAGTTAATTTCTGAGCCATTATTTGATTTAAGTAATGAGTATGCAATTTTGTCAACAGGGTAATTTTAAGTAAAAATAAAATTTCTTTTTGTTTACCTGTAATCTCAATCATTTGACATTTCAGTTGAAAACCAAACATTATCTTTATTTCGAAATCTATAACCAGGTTATTCAACATAACAAGATGGAATAAAATTTAATTTAATATCTCGAATAAAACATTTCATTAGGAATGTAAATCCATCAATTTATCAAATCATTTTCTCACTCTGTAAAAAGGAATAAACTTCATCTTCAAACAAAAATTATCAAGAGAACATTGATCAAAGTACGATGGGCAGCTTTTTATTATATAGGAAGACTAAAATAATTGAATCTAAATAAAAAAATCATGTTGACAGAAGGTATTGAGTTCTGTATTGTCTGAACACACTACAAGGAAATCAATCACCTTTGACTTCAATTTATTTATAGTTGAAACTAATGATAACAAAAACAGTTATTAGTTAATTAAATGTATCATTTAATGTGCATTTTTCATTCACTTTAGAGCTTTAAATGGTTTCATATCTTTTAAAAGCAATCAGTAACATTCTGGTAACTATTAGAAAATACTCGTGGATTTAATTTGAAATTATTAAATTGTACCAAATATGAAAAGCTTTTCTTTTTAATAGCATAAGAGTAAACGACATAAACAATTAAAATAGCATTAATTTTATCTAATAAAAAACCAAAATTTTGAAAATTCTAGGTTTTAAAGGTTGTTTAAATGAAAAATGTTTTTGCACTATAATTCGAAACCAATTATTTAGAAATGAACAAAATATGCAATACTTATAAAGTTTTCTTATTGAATTATTATATATTTGTAAAATTTCTGACTAATCAAAATAAAATAAGAATTATTCCGAAATTTTTCTTTTATCTGAAGTGTACATTTTCTCTATAGATAGAATCGATTTATTTGATTACTGATTTATGTTTAAGTATTTATTATATTGTTCTAGTGATTATATGAATTCATTCAAACAATAATTGAATTTCCTAGTTGTAACTTAATTTTAATCATGAAATAGTTTGGATATTTTTCGTACAATAATTCTATTATTTTTCACACGTACATTTCCACTTTTAACTCGAATCAAGAATTTCCAGTAAAACTAAATATATAGTTCCTATAAAATATATTTAATTAAATGTGGCTATTATATGATGAACGAGTTGACTATTATTCTATTAAATTGTAAAAACTTTTAATGTATTATTTAAATTTGACTACCGGAAATTATAAATCTAGGTCTTTTTGCAATTACATTTTTATGATTTTTAATGAAAAAATTTTAGAACCATTTTTGTAAAACAATTAGTAAAACAAATAATAAATATATTTACTTTTCTTGAAAGTTAAATATGACTACCAATTTTTGGTACAAAATTTTATTATATGTTAGACTTTGAAAATAATAGTTAATAAGTTTATTGATTGTTTTATATAAAAATGCTTAAATCGGTGTGCGTGTGTGAATAAAATAAACATGAGAATGGTTTAAATATTAGAAAGTTCCGCTCAGACATCCGTTTTACGATATATTTCAACAGTCACACTGTCATTATAAAGATTATTTAAATTCGTATTTCATTTATATTATAACTTTGAAAATAATCACACGATTTTCACAATATTTATTATTAAAACAAAATTGTCAATAAAAGATAAAGAATTTAATTATAATTTTATATTAAAGATAAATTCATTTTAGATTCATCTCACACCAGCTCAGATAAAACTTTTTTACTCATAGTTTTAAATTCTCTCAATTATTCAACATTTCTTGTTATATTCCTTTCATTATTCGTATTGATGATGTGGTTTCTATCATTTGTGATTATCCCTTGCCTGTTGTATCTTTCTTCTTTTTTAGTATGTATGTCTTTTCTTGCTAAATCATCTCCCATTACAAATTCTCGATTCGTCCGCGCTTCCTTTTAGTAAATAATTATATTTTCATTCTTTCTCCTCTTTTTTTGTCTATTTGTATTTCCATATTCGGATTCATTGTTGTTCTCATCCAGAGCCTATTCTCTAAATAATTTTTTACCATGCACAATCTCAGCCTGTCTAAACCAGTGGTGGCCAACCCAAATCAATCGAAGGGCCAAATTTTCGGAAAAATACTATCACGGGCCACAATAAATTCATTTAAATAAATATAACTCGTTTTTACGATTCAAGTAAACTTAGAATCAATTTTTTAAATTAAAAACATTCTTAATTCGAATATGAATTCTAAAAAAGACAATAATTGATTTGATGTTTAAAATTGTGTCCGGGCCACCGGTTGGCCATGGCTGGTCTAAACTCTATTGCACTTTTCTTAGCCGAGTTTACTACCTCGTGAATAACCTTTTGAATACCTTACCTTTCATCAATATCTGAATTGTCCTAAATGACCTCTCCATTCATTCAATTTATATAGTGATATGGTCACGAGTATTCTACTTTCATTTTGAGTTTTTTG
>CAUHTR010007546.1:2500-29711 GCA_959609185.1 Schmidtea polychroa | reverse complement strand
TTTTTTTCATACTGCGTTGATATTGGATCTAGTGAAATAAATATATTATTATAAGAACTTTTATTTCTTTCAATTTCACCACTGATTATTTTTTCCATTGAATTTATTAAAAAGAGAGTTTGAAGTAATATATTACTGATTTATAGTCTTCAAACTCTCTTTTTAATAAATATATATTACGTGTTAATCATAAATAGATCTTTTTCATGTATTAGTAACCTATTTTTATTTCACACATCACACTTTTATTCATTGAATTGGGAAACAAATTTATTGTAGTTACCTTCACCAATAATCTTCTTGCCCAACAATAATAAACAAACTTCTGTAAGTTAAATTGACTGAAATTCATGTTTGTGCAAGTGAAACATCTGGTTAAACAAGTAAGAATATAACAATTTACAATTAATTCTAATTAATATATTATATACGTAAAGGCATTTTATAGGTTATTAACAAAAATTTATCAACCAATAGACAGTCAATTTAAAATTTATCATGAAAATCAATATATACTTTAAATATTCGCGAGCACAAAATCATTAGAGAAAACTATTCTAACAAGCATATTTGATCCGTTCGAGAATTTTGATTTATTTTATTTTTTATTATAGAAAATTTAATTGTTTTTAGGGTTAAACACTCAAAGTAAAAATGTAAAATCAATTGCACAAATTGTTATTAGATAATTAGTAGGAAATTTTGAATTCGAATTTATTTTTTGAAAAATAAGTTGTTTTATTATTAACTAATTGATTTCACCAAGAGTTTTGTTTTATCAAATAGTTCTGTACCAAAATAATGTGAATTTTGAATATCTATTCTTTTATCATTCAGCTGTGCCTTAAGTATACATTCCTCAAAACCAATTCTTCTCAAAAGAGCGACCCTTGTGCCTGAAATGATTCCTGAAGTTATTTCGAAATTGGCAATACTCAAGGGTCGAGTGCAACTAGTATTTGAGTTTTAAATATTATTTGATATTCTAATTATATATCTCAGTTCGGTCAAACTCAGGTTTATACATTAATGAAAGGTTATTCTGGTATCATAATGCTTGTATTGAATCCAATTGGCAATTCCGATATTAGATGCACTTCTGACAGTTCTGGGTAGATTTTGCTTCACTATTCAAATTAAAATATTTACATTAATACACTCATAATATACTCATTTGAGGACTATAATAAATTTTACATTCAACACTTTTTAACGAGTTTACATCCCCCGGTATGAATAGTTAATTTTTCTCCGAATTAATTAACAAATTTTAATATTTTAAAAAATATTTTTTAATTTTATCAAATTTTGTGAAGCATATAAAAGGAACAGCAAGAAAAGGAAATGAAATTGTACTCTTCAAGTTGCCTAAGAAAATAGTTTGAATGTGAATTTGAATATTTCGATCTTTTTTATTTGAATTATACGCGTTTTGATTGACTTTTGATTTAATTTCTATCCAGTAGACCTCGCTTATAACGCCCCTTTTATAGCACGCGTTCGGATATAACGCGGATATATTTTTCAAATATTTCAAATATGATAAACAAACAAAAGCTTGATATATACCTAAATAACAAATTTATAAATAAATAAAATTACCTGGGGAAGATCGTCATGACAAACGGGACGATCTATGGGAGCTCAGAAAAGAAAACGGAAGCAAAAAGAAATGAGAAAGAAACAAAAGAAAACAAACTCGAAAACAAAAATTAATTAGTACAAAAAGAAAATGGAATTTTGAAATCGGGAAAATAGAAAAAAACAACAATATTCTTATCTTGACAGCTTGTCAAAGATAGTGGAGTTGCCGGGAGAAGGCGGTTTAACAAAAAAGGAAAAGGGAAAATATCTTGACAGCCGTCAGAGATAAAATTGGAACAGTCGGGAAAGGCAGGAGAAAGAAAGTGGAAAACATTTGATTATCTTGAGTGCCACAAATAAAGCAAGCTATATAAAGAGAAACTGATGGACATAAAAGGAACACAAAACTGAGACAAAATTAGAACAAACCGAGACGACAAATTAGACAGAGTCGAATGAAACGTTATTGGAAAATCAATTTGTGAAGAATAATTGTTGGAGAAGATTTGCAGAAAAGAATTAGTTTGAAAATTAAACGAAAAGAAGTTACTTGAGTATTTGAATCAAGTTGTGAAGAAGGTCAAAGAAAACAACCAGCTCAAAGTCCCAGTTGATAAACCAATCATTAGTTAGTGATTTTTCAATTCGGTGTTATACACTAGTGCTATTTCTCACTGAGTGTTGTAATAAGCATTGTATAGTCACCGAGCAGAGTGTTGAATTGATTGTCAGTGTCAAGTGAAAGTTATTTGTGATTATCAATAAAGATTTCAGTTGTCAAGTGTTATCTGTGGATCGGTTAAAGACACGCTTACAGTCAGAGTAAGAACTTTAAATTTATCACCAACCCAATAACCCAACACATGTTAAGATAACAAATATTTATTTTTTAAATTTGTTTAAATAGCAGCAGGTATTATAAATATGATAAAATGTTGCCAATAAGGCCATTTAAAATTTAAAAAAGATATATGTTTGGTTTACAGCGTTTCTCACATAAAAAACTATATTAACAAATAAAAAAACTATAATAAAAAATAAAAAAACATGTTAAAAAACACAAATCTATTTAAAAACCAAAAGGTATATATTATTATGCGATGCAAATGCATGGCCAGTTTTTTTATAAAAATTAAACCAGGTGTTTAAATTAATTATTTATAAGTTTTTAAAATTCAATTAAAAATTTTTAAAAAACCCTATGAACAACAGGAAAGGCAAATGTCAGATGAAACTAGAAGATCTATAATAAATAAACATGAGGCTGGAAAATCGTCTCAAGAAATTGCGACGGCTCTGGAGTTGAACTATGAGACAATTAGAAGTGTTTTACGGACGTACACACGATTTGGAAGAACCAAATCTATTAAACGGAGAGTCCCAAAAGCAAGGAAAATTGACTCGAATGTTGAAACATTCATAGTTGATGAAATCGAAAATGATGTTTCTATTACTTTAAAGTCGCATTTACACCGAAAAGGGAATAGTTGTATCTTTGCTAACGATATAGAGGTCTTTACAGAGTCTAAACTATTCCTTAAAACGGTTAGGCTTGATCCCTGAGGCTAGAAACTGTCCTGAGAACCGTGGTTTTTTTCAATCAATGTTTTGATTTGATCATCATCAACCAGAACGTTCATTATTTTCACATGAGGTATTTTCAGTATGAAATTTGGAAAACCAATCTTGACGCACTCTTACTCACCATACCTTCGTCATACACAGCACGTATTTTCTTTTTCGTTTGCTATTCATTTTTACCTTTGAGGTAGTAATAAAGTATCAAACATAAAGTACCATTTCTAAACCCACACTAAATAATATTTATTTAATGTAATTAAACAAATACTTTCTTAATACACACTCGAAACATTAAAACCAAAGTCATAATCGAATTTGACAGAGTTCAAATAAAATTTTTTTCGTATAAAATTTCATTAAATTTTGTTGGACAGTGTTATTAATCATGAGTTATGATAAAAAATTTCCTTGCCAAGATTAGTTAATTTGTAATTCGCTATTTTTAAATGTGCTCTTTAAGTGATTTGAAAGTAGTCTATATTATTAATTTTGTAATTATTAGTTCAGTAAATATGAGAAATAGTAGAGGAAGAGATTTTTTCAAATCTGAGGATATAATACATCCTGGATTTAGCCAGATAATTACTGTTTTAACTCAAGATGATGCTTATTCCAGTTATTCAATGCAACATAAATATACAGCTTCAGTATTTCCTTCAAAAGGAATGTCTGAATATCCTCTTTTAATAGAATCAGTCAATAAGAATCATTGGCCTCCAATTCAATTGATATTGCATCAGCCAATGCGATTGTTTTAATATTTGCCATTTTTTGTAAAGTTTGCGCATTCAAATTAATTTGCTTCGTTTGTTGATTTTGGTATGGAATAATGAAATATTTAATTATTTTTTGTACAACATTCTAAATATTTTTTTCATTTTATTCGAATATTTTTAAATTTAGTTGTGAAAATTTTCATTAGCTCTTCGGTATTTTTTTTCGTGAATTTTATTAGATTATCTGATTATGTGAATACTATCTCCTAATTGGATCGATTGATGTTGTGCGGTATTACAAATAAATCCTTTATATTGTTGGGGTTATATAGAATTAATGTAGCGACAGTGTCCCAGTCATTTTGTAAGCACAAAAAGTGAATATTAATCATTTTATTGTGAGAGCAATTATGTGCTGCAAAAAATTGATGATCTAATGAAGATATTTGTCAATTAAACTAATTGATATCATGTCACAATTGAATTGATCCTTCCGAAAAAAGTCGAATAAAAGTACTTTTTCTATCAATGTCACGCAATGTAAAAGTAACTTCAAAATAGGTACTAAAATAGACAACAAAATGTCCAAACTCCCATGTTTGATCTCTGCTTATTGCGATAATAATTCAAAATTTGTAACTGGGTTTATTGAATTTAGTTCATCACTTCGGAAATTTCGCTTTCTGAATTCTCATAAGGGAATATTGGTCGGCTTGAGTTTGAAGTTCATTGATTGTCTTGGGTATCTTTTATTGCAATAGTACTAGCAGAAGTAGAACGGCAGATATAGTATTTTAATATGTAGTAATATTCTGTTTCTCTTCCTGTTTATCCTTATATAAGCTCATCTTGTCACAGCACGTTAACAACTATTGTTATTTTCATTCCATTTCTTTAATGGTAATAGAAGTGCATGAACAAATTAAAGAACCATCAAGAGAAATTCTAAGTCAAGGAAGCTGAGAGAATTGAATATTAATAGTCTTAGTCCTCCACTCGAAAATTTAAGTAACAAATTTTTCTTAATCGTGATAGATAAACGGCATATTTTCTTTCTAATTCATATTTTCATCGTCGTGAATTTGAACTTCTTTTAATTGTTTTTACTTCTTGTGTTTGGTATTGATTTTGTATTTACTTTTATGTTTTTGATTTTGGTGTTGTGTTTTGCTCATTTAAATGGGCTTAATTAATGTTTTCACGTCTCTTGATTTTAATTTTACTTAATGCTATGTTCGTGTGTTATCTCCCGACATATTCTTGATCAGGATCTCTTTAATTTGTGGCAAAGACCTGTTTTTGCCTAACAGTAGTCATAATATTAATAACTAACTGGGGTACGCGGGGTTGCACGATTTAAAAAATAGTAAACAGATTCAAAATAAAGTACATGTAATTTATATATCACATATGATAAAGCTTTTCGATAGACTATATTTTTGGTTTTTCCATCTGGTACAAAAGTGAAAAGATTTCTTGGTAACCCAACTCTGAAACATGCCACATATAGCTGTTCATGGGCAAAGCATGCTTCCTGAAGTACAATGCCTGCCGCTTTTAAAAACTGTACCTGTGCCTTGTTGATAGACATGACAAATGTAAGCCTGATTGAAAATTGGAGGCGCTTGAAATCAAAAGGTATATCTGTTGGAATGAGTGGAATTCTTGGGATGAAGACATCTCCTTTGGCGCAGCTTGTCAAAATTGTGGCTTCTATTACATGAGGTAAGAGATTCTTGATGCAAAATCGTGTTCCATTGTATAGTTTAGGGGATCCAAATTTCTCAGAAGTATGATAGGAGCTAAAAATGGCTGAAAGGTATTAGATAAGCTAATAAATAAACTTGTGTTAGGTTAGTGATTGTAAAATCTTAAAAAACACATTCTAAAGAGATTAATTTTTCTTATTCTTTTTAGCAAAAATTAATAGTTTTATTTAATTCATTCTTAAAGCATAAATCAAAAAACCTGTCCCAAGTCAAATGAGTGTCACGTGCAAAATTATAGCTCCCTAGGTCCAACGGTGGGGAATTCTATGGGTAACAAACAAACAAACAAACTTTCATCTTTATATATTAGATACTTCATTATTATATATTAGATACTTCATGAAAAGAACTAGTAAGTATGTGAACTAATGCCAGCAATAATTCAGGAATTGGAAATACAAAACAATGGTTTTATTTTCTTTTGCAGGACAGTATTTGTACTTACTAATTATTTTTTAAAGCAATTGCTTGTAATCTGTTGCTTCTTTTTATTCAAATGGACTTGTGTTATTCTAGAAATCCGCACACTCTTCCTTACCATTTAAAATTTAAGAATTATTTGAATTTTTTCTTTCATTAACGCATACGAATGGAAATAAAAGTTTCATATCTGCTTTGTCTTCAAATATGGAAGATTTTATTTTTCTATGACTCGTTTAATTTGTGTTTAACATCTTCTTAGTTACTATGCATGGCAATTTGATGAATTAGCTAGGTCCAAACTCACGTTTCTAACCGCTAATGACATTTCTCGTTGTTCTGTCGTTAAAATGTTTAAACTTATGAAATCAATGAGAAATTAAGAAGGATGACGGAATTGTATTATTGTGTTTCAAGTGATACAACCAATTAAACTAGCCACTTTGAGAATCATTATTGGTGAAGAAAATGGAGAAGACAATGAATCCAAAGTTCCTGTCATTAATTATACTTACAAAGTTTCATTTTTATGATAGTCCAAAATTTCAAGTAACAGTAGGAAGTTTAACGATTGCTGGAACAGCTATCAGCCGGTGTCTTCATCTTTTAGAACTGAATTGCGGGAGTACATATGAAGTCATCAATACCATCAACCTATATCAGCTGCACTAATTTCTGAATTTTTTCGGTTTGACAATAAGAAAAAAGGATGTAAACGCTAAGAGCATAAAAGTCCTCGGCCAGAGATGATGAGTGCAAGGCCATTCCTGATAATTATATATCCTGTGACAACAAACCCCATAATTCGTACCCTGCTTGAACTTCACTGGGTTTGTGACATTTTGGCCTTTCTAACAACTTTATTTTGCTGTGTAGAATAAATTTGAGCAGAGCCTGTTAGATACACTTGGAGGCCCAGGTCTGACATCGTATGTGGCCCCTAAATTTTTTGTTTTGTCTTTTGCTAGCACCACTTCCATGTTTTAATTACTACCCTAGTTTATTTATTTATATTTATTATCAATAATCAAAGCTATACAAAAAAAATTACCCGTTTTCCCAATTTTATGTATATAGTTTAAAAAAATCCAATTAGAGTTCAATTATTAAAAATATTAAAACACTAACACTTTTAACTTTTAGCTACTAATAAACTTTTATATAATAATTTGAACTCATGTAATAGCTCAAAGCCTAATATTCTGTAATAATTTTTTCTCTAAGATTTTGAAATCATATCGGCAGTTATTTGTGCACGTGCAGTAAAAAACTGAAAATCTGAGGAAAAGTGAAAATTACACCAAAAATAAGGCCTTCTATAGTTAAATTAGATTTCATCTTAAGAAAACTTTTTTTTGCCATACGTAAAAGCGCAAAATAAACTCGTTGATCGTTTAGTGTAGTATCAAAATAGTGCTGTTTGGGGACCCGCTAAATTAAGAGGCCAATGTCAAAAGACCCTCCTGACCCCCCCCCCCTCTTGCGGGGTCTGAATTAGAGCTATATAAACTATTTTCCAACTACGAAAAACACATTAAAAAAACTTGCTAACATTGGTTTGAAGGTAAAATATATCATCTAATGAAATTTCAAGAGCACAGATTTGGATTCTATACAAAAAAATGAGCTAATTTACTGACATTGAAAAACTTTCAGTCCTTCAAACTTAATAAAAATCAGACAAAATGTGGGATCTGAAATCTAACGTGTTTTTATGAACACTAATGGGTTAGGAAAAATGAAACAAAAATGTAAAACACAAATACAGTAAATGAAGAACTTCATACAAAAATTTTGATAAAATCGAAACATTTGTAATACGCTATTTTTTGAATGCAAACTGTTTTGAATGCAGAAAGACAGAGATATGTTCATTAAAATCGAGATTTGTCTAATAAAATGAGCAAATGAACAATGATTCATAGGAAAACAGTTTACGTGTTAGAATGGCTTGGAAATTGAGAATAGGTAACAGAGAATGCAAAAGGAAGAATGTTAACTCGAAACTCATGTGAACAATAATATATTAATCGACTGTATATACTTAAACCGCCATCAGTAATTCTGTGGACATATAAAGAAGTCCGCTTGAGAATTGATTGTCAAAATATGCTGTTTCTTTTTACAATAAAATATGACACTTGTAATTCGAATGCAGTAATACGAGATAATTTTTGTTCTTCAGGTAAAGGAGACGAAAGAATCAAAGGATATGATGATGTAACCGACATACCAGGATCCCCAAAAATCAAAGCTCTTCCAGTAGAATAGATCAAAGATATTAACATATTTAATATGGGTAAATTTTTCACGTAAATGTTTTATAAATAAAATATAATACTGATAAATAATTGAATATTTATATTAACTACAACTATTGCTAGTTGAAATTAATATAATATCTAACAGTTATTCGAAAATTCTAGAAACCGGAAATTTGTTTTAATAAACTAAATGAGGAAAATTTAAACACCAATTAGTTTGCAATTTTGACAAATGTTTAGATAGTTAATTTTTACCTGCGAACTCTCGTCTCAATTATTGTTTATATAATAAATAAATGGAAAGTATTAAAACCAAATGACCAAAGTTTTACAAAGGATACAATGTCACTAAAATACTCATTTATAACGCCACTAGATTTCCTGAAAATATGTTAGCCAATTTTATTTTAAATAAATACATAAAAAATAGTTTTTATTTCTGATCAGGGCGCATCTTTTTCAATTCCGCTTTCGAAACATTCTTTAGCATCCAAGGATGATTTTGGATCTGTACAAATGATAGGCGTTCAAATGATTTTAATTTTAGAATCTGAAATAGAATCATTCAACATAACTGCAATCAAAACTGGCATTCAAACCCTTGTAATTAAATCTTTAGCTTCTAAAACGATATCTGATCTAAATTCAATTTTATTGGCTCTGATAGCTGCATAAGTTTCTTGCTTCTTTTCCCTTTCAAAGGGCGGGAAACCGTGTAACATTTCATACAGCAATATTCCAGTCATCCAATGGTCAATTCTTTCGTCGTATTCTGTGAAATTTATTATTTCCGGTGGCAAATAATCTAAAGTTCCACACAAAGTCTTTTCTCCTTATATTAAAATAAATGATTTCAAATGAATGTCAAATGATGTCGTACTTCATTAAATTTGTGTGAATAGACCAGCCAAAATCTGCCAGTTTTAATTCCATATCGAGACTAATGAGAAGATTTTCTGGTTTAATATCTCGATGGATTACACCTCTCTGGTGGCAGTAGCTCAAAGCATCACATAATTGATGCAGATACTGAGAGAAAAGCATTAATTTTCATATTTTAGCTGTATATACACACAGACTATATATATATATATATATATATATATATATATATATATATATATATATATATATATATATATATATATATATATATATATATATATATATATATATATATACTCATACCTCGCTATACGGCTGCTCTTTATACGGCTTTTCGCTATAACGGCCTACTTTAATTACGGCCTAAAATGTTTCGTTATACGGCCAAAAATCCTATTGAATTTATATGGAATTGTATCAAAATGTATTTGATTCGTTATGCGGCGTTTCGCTTTGCGGCCAACTTTCCTGGAACGTATCTAGGCCGTAAAGCGAGGTATGAGTGTATATATATATATATATATATATGAATATTAATTCAGTCTTCAAATTTGTCTCTGTATATTCAGATTTGGGTTTCTATAAAATTGTTACACTATACTTACTTTTTATCCTATTGATTGTTGCAAGAGTTACAGGATAAATTATTATCAAAAAGGTATTAAAAGGTACAAATTAAACTCCTCGTGTGGACTAAGGTGGAATTCGGTAGTAGTTTCAATAAACGTAATATTTGAAGGTGTGTGATTGGTTGTGATGAGAGGCTAGGGGTATAAATGGGCCTAAACTGCGTGAGTTTATTTGTGGACGGCTACAATTCTGTAAATCTGAAAAAATATCTTGATTCCTAATTGCAAATTTAATAATTAAGATTTTTTAATCCTTATTAACTACAATAGAACACTCATTATATGACAATAATATAGAAAGCAATTAATCACAATTAATATGCAACACTGATAAAGGCGATGCCGAAAATTTGCATTAAACAAGTTTTGATCCAAAATTGATTATCCTAAATAAGGGATGATTGTTTCAGTTTATTTAATAAATATTGTCAAGGTTATTTAAAAACAATAAATTAATTGTTGTATACAAATGGACATAAAATTGAACATCATTATTGATTACAGGAAAATTAAACTTGAAGGTGGTGAAAAAAACAAAGAAAAATAATTGACAATGTTAAATTGTAGGGGATAAAATGACGATTAAATTGCAATTTTGCCGATCGTATTTTAGTAAAGGCACGCCTGAAATCAGATTAATAATTGTTAATTTATTATTTTAATGTTAGATGTATAATAACGAAAAGGCTAAATCTAACGAGTTGAAATTAAGAAAATAAATATGGTTAAAAATTTATAATTGTGTAGAAGGGATTTTACCGTAGCAGCTTCGATGTCTGTAAATCGTTGTTTTTTCTGTAAAATTGTAAACATCTGTCCAAACCAGGCGTATTCCAAAACTAGATATACTTGTCTTTCATCATGAAACCAGGTATATAGTTTCAAAATATTTGGATGGTCTAAATGAACCATGATATCGATTTCTCTTAGGAATTGGTGCTCCAAACTATGTCGAGTCAATTGTGATTTAAACATTATCTTAATTGAATTTAATAGGTAATAAAATGTTTAAATTCACCTTAAGTGCACAGACGAATCCCTCTTTAACAGTTTTGGCAAGATAAACATGCCCAAATTTCCCAGTGCCCAACGGCATACCTATATCAAAATCTTTTAATTTCGATACTGGAATGTCTCTGGAATTAGAAAATTTAATTTTTAATATTTTAAAAATAAGACAAACCGATTGGATTTTTTTTCATCGGCAATTTTTTTTATTTCAGTTTTATTATTTTGTTCGACAATATCTGATAGAAACATTGTAAAAAATTTAAGAAGAAAGAATATATATTTAATAATATTTAAACAACTAAAAGATTAATCAAATTCGATTGTTTTGTAAAAGAATTAGGTTAGTAAAAATTAAATAAATATTTTTACTTTAAATACATTATTTATTTTATTGTTATTTTGATTACTTTACTTTTAAACTTGAAAAACTTGAAAAACTAACTTTAATAATCTTTGTCTTAACAGAAAGTATTAACGATGTTTTAATTATGACAATAAAGCAATTCATACACAAAGACCCTGTTTATCTTAAGATAATGTTTACAATATCAGATAGAGTAAAATATTTAGTAACGAGTAAAATTTTGGGGGTTTTGGTAATGCCGGTTCGAAGGCTAGACGAACACTGCTCCTGCCTAGGCCCTCGGGCATAGAAACAATTATAATTTTTTAAATAAGTTTTTCTGAAATTATCGAATTTTTGGATGTTGAGGGTAAGCCCACCATACATTTGTCATGAATAATTATTATAGGACAAGAACAAATAAATATTGAGTTAATGTACATGCTGAAGAGTGTAATTAACAGATCAGCAATTCCCAAAACCAAAGACAATTCATTGAGTCTATCAATGACACAATCGTACAATTATGAACTGATTTATAAATCTTGATTCGTTCATGATATTTATTTGGAATTTTATTATTGGTTTCTTTATTTTATATTTTATTGCCTTTGTAAATAATTCGTATTTTATTTGTATACATGTTACTTATATACATCGATGATAACTTTGATAATCTTTATGTCACAATCCATATTATAGTAGACATATTTCAAAATTGTTAAAATTTCAATGTAATATTTACTCCTAAAGCCTAAAGATTTTCCCATTATATTAAACGTAGCATATATTTATATATTTTTTTCTTCTAGATTTTTATC
Source organism: Schmidtea polychroa (assembly GCA_959609185.1). Taxonomy (NCBI): domain Eukaryota; kingdom Metazoa; phylum Platyhelminthes; order Tricladida; family Dugesiidae; genus Schmidtea; species Schmidtea polychroa. The sequence continues at coordinate 17,688 of CAUHTR010007546.1, read as the reverse complement.
ACATTACAAGTTTTTAATTTATTTAAAAATAATTTTTAACACAGGCTTTGTGATTATTGTTGTTCCATGAAAAATTAACTCAAATTTGAAATCACTTTCTAAGCTATTAAATCACACGATAGCCATGGGATCAAATTGAGCAAGTTTTCAACACCGATAGCAGTTATGCTTTGTTTATTATTTTTTACACTCATGCCTTGTAATGGCTTACATTTTTATGCCGTGTTAAGGTCCTTTTATGCATTGTGATGGCTTTTTATTTTTATTTTTTTGTTTCTGGGTATTTATTTTTGTTGCCTTGTCTTGTCTTAAAAATATCACGAACACTGAGCAAAGGAGCGAAATAGAAAACAGAATACCGAATGAATACATATCTGTGCAACAGTTGTTCTACTCAAACCGATATACGAAAGGATATTCAATAACAAGCGTCCTGTTCAAGACAGGGCTAAAAAGTTAGAGAAAACTATAAATTTTGGCTCACTTTTGGCTACTGGCCCAAGCTCGTCCCTTTAAAAGGACCAATCTGTCTTGTAAGAGCAGATCTTTATTGAAATAAAATTTATTAAATCAATGAGTTTTTGATTTTAAAGCATCTTTTATCTTATTTTGCAGGAACCATTGAGATGTCCAAGGATCTCCAAATTGCATGCTGGGATTGTGTTAGCCACATAATTAGAGATGTGAGCCAAAATACACGCACATATGGTAGCAAGCTTATCTCCGATCAATTCACTATAGGAAATTTGGTTAGAGAGCTGCATATCGACTTCCTGAGCGCATTTGAAGAAACTATTAAAATTTGGCAGTCAAAAGTAAATTATAATGAAAACTACTTGTATAACTATTATTCTTTTACAAACAAGAGTCCTTCAACTGAGGCCTTGTTCTTTGAAGCCCATGCTTTTTTAAAAAATGATAATATTAAAGAAAGTCTTAAAAACAAACTTTGTAATGATTATAATAACCTTAAAAATACCCTTGATATAATAAAAACCAGTAATGAACATTTTATTAAAAATTATGATTTTACTAAAAAATCTTTAATAAAAACCAATAAAAAAGAAAATAATCAATTTAAAAACGATAAAAATTTATCAAAATGAAAAATGAATATTATATAAGCAAAATATATAAGAAAATATTTTAAAATTTTTGTAAAATTTAAAATTAACTTTTAAAATGTATTTTTATTTTTAAAATCTAATAATACAAAATTAATTCAATTAAAAGTTAAAATTATTAAAATATGAAAAATAAAATGTGCCTTATTGATTGAAAAGGGTGGGCTTTACTTTTAAAACCACCTTTATGTGTCAAACAAAAGTACTTAACAGGTACTTTAATTATGAAAATCTTTTAGTGATTGGGTATCTGAAGCCCCGTGCCGTCCTAAAAGACAAATATATGTACATAACCTTTTAATTTTCTCAAAATCAGAGATATATAAACATTTGTAATTATTATTAGAGGTTAAAAATTTAATTATTTTGGAATTTATAACAAATAAATAAGTTTGAATAACTTTTATTTATTTTTAAAATAATTTTATTAACATCCGTAGTAGTCTCGGACTTTCTTTGCATCCAATTTTGTTACTTCCATATTGAATCGGATTTTACCTCCATCTTTCCTTAAAATTGTATCCTTTCCATTGCAAGAGAAAGCTTCCGATGGATATTGCATGATACTGTCAAAATCATAAGTTGTTGTCAATTTGCATCCTTCACACAAATAGAAATTGTTGCATACTAAAAGTAGAAAAACAATTTAGAATTCACAAAATAAATCAAGAAATATTCCTTACATCCAGAATGAACATTTCCGAAATTTATATTCAAAAATTGGTCTCTGTCCGGTCGAGTGTGTTCATGCATAAATCCGAGTAAATGAGTGAATTCGTGTTTGACGTTTCGTTTATTGACACAAGGATCAGGCAAAGTAATTTTCAGAGGATAATTTTGATTGTATCCAACATTGGCCGAGCATCCTCCACCCAAAACTACAGTTGCGTAAACATCATTCTTCTCTTCTACGAATCTCAAACAGTTTCCCAATTCCTTTTCATAGATCTTCAAGAATTCTCTAATTTGATTTTTGTTTTTATCGGCTGAAATTGATCAGTGAAAAATAATAAATTTTTAATCATGTTCTTTACGATATGAAGGATCAAATGTATATCTGAGCAATTTATTTGGCCAATGAACTCCTTGAGCAGCTTTGAACTAAATAAATATAATGATGAAGTTAATAAAAGCCTTACTCCATTTATTTTCAAGACATCTTGCGATGACAAAATCATATCACCGACATTGAAATTGGAGATTTTTATTCCCTAAACGTGAAAATAATAAAAGTAATGAGATAAAGAGTTAAAATACCTTTTGAGTACAACCGCATTGAGCACTGCAAAGTTCAATTACAATTGAAAGAGTTATTAAAGAAATAATAGTTTTCAACAACATTGTTATGAATAAACGTGTTTGGTGCCGGTAATTTATATAGTTTGTACCGGATGTGGAAATGGATCAAACCCATTAGAGTAATATTTATTGATCAATTAAATAAAATTTCTTGATCGGACAATTTATTTGACTATTGAAATGAGTAAATGTAAAAAAGTAGATTGTAATATCAATCATATTTATTATCGTTTCTAAAAACATAAAAGATCATTATTATTATTATTATTATTATTATTATTATTATTATTATTATTATTATTATTATTATTATTATTATTATTATTATTATTATTATTATTATTATTATTATTATTATTATTATTATTATTATTATTATTATTATTATTATTATTATTATTATTATTATTATTATTATTATTATTATTATTTTAATACAAATTATCAGTATTTTTTAATATGAAATATCAGTATTTTATTAATTTGATCAGTTTTTTAATAAAATGATCAGTATCACTTGATCAGTAATTAATTCAATGTTTATGATCAATTTTTTATTCTAATGATCAGTAATTTATTAGAATGACCATCAAATTATTTTTATTACCATTATTTAATTTTATTTGACCAGTTTTCTAATTAATTTGATTAGTGGTCAATTAGTTATTGTTTAAAAAATAATTATTTGACTTTTTAAAATGTTAACATTTTTAAATCTTAGAAATTTTTAATTAAAAAAAATTTAAAAAACTAAATAAAAAATAATAACTATGGCTTCTCAAATCCCATTTTACAAATCTTCAGAATCAGAAGATGATTTCGAAAATGAAATATATAAAGATTAAGGAAAATATTTACAGAGCTACCAATCGAATGAAAAAAGATCTCGTGATTGGAAGTTTTAAATGACATATAGAAGTAAAGATAAAGCGATCGATTTCATTAAATCCGAAAATACTTGGAGTTATCATTATGAAAATAGAACTGCTGATTCTAACAAAGTTTATTATAGATGTAACAAAGCAAAATTAAAAGGAAAACAATGTCCAGCTGGCATTTTACTTCAGATACACCTTAACAATGAGTACTTTGATTTATATCGAAATGGAGCAGATTACATGCACGACAATCTATTAGATAATAATAGATTAACTGAAGAGATGAAAGAAGAAATAAAGATGCTTTACGATTTAAAAATAAAACCTAAAGCAATATTGCAAAAACGCAGAGAAAAAAGCTTACATCCAAAAATCAAATCACAAGTATCTCCAGCTATTTGAAAAAATTAAATAAATTGAAGTATAGATCAACAAAAATCACTCCTGGAGAACTTGAACATTGGTGTATCGATCATAGTAATATACCTGAAGACGAAAATGAAAGTTTTGTTGCTGCATTCAACATTCGATATGGCAATGAAGAAAACGAACAAGAAATGGAAACTGAAGATGAAGAGGAAGAGGATGAACACAACTTTAGAGTTCTAATTTATACGAAAAGACTTTTGAAATTAGCAAAAAAAACTAAAAAAATTCACGCTGATGTTACATATAAGTTAAATTGGAAAGGCATACCAATTTTAATAATTGGTACAACCGATAATGATCGCCATTTTCATACCTTCGGTATCTCCGTGTGCTCTAATGAAAAAACAAAAGATTTCATTTTTATATTTAAGTCACTTGTTATTCGTTAAAAAATCTCGATGAGAACATCCATTTTGATACTTTGATTTCAGACACTTCAAATTCAATCCGAAATGCTTTCTAAAAGGTTTTTGGAGAAGATTCAAACTTAATTATGTGTTGGGCTCATATGCTTCGTAATGTAGTCAAACATTTGCATTTAGTTGAACAAGAATTTAGAGAGGATATATTAAACGGCATTGATACTTTTCAGTTGACTTCAAATAAGATTATTTTTTAAAAAGCCAAGCAATTATTTATTAAAAAATGGCTTCAAAGGAATCAAAATGATTTTATCGACTATATGAAGGAAATGTGGTTAACAACTCATCATAATTGGTATGAAGAAGCACTCAGCAATACTCCATCAACCAACAATGCACTAGAATCATTTAATTTAGTTATTAAAAAAAATATACTCTTAGAAAAAGATTTCCATTATCGCGTAATTTTAAACTTTGTGTTGGGCTAGAACTGATTTATAGACCCAAAACTCTATTTTGTGACTGAGGTGTGTTGGTACATAGCACGCAAATAGCAATAAGTTTAGTTAAATATAAAGATACACCAAATAAACAATATTAATTGAGAGGAAAACAACAAAAATATAAACACAGAAATTAAATAAAATGATACAATTGCAAGAAGTATTGCAAGAAAACTAACTCAAATATAACAAAGAAACATAAAAATTACAAAAAACAGACTCGAATAGCTTCGAAAGATAGTAAAACATTAAAATTCTAGATGAAATTCCAGAACAATTCATAAAAATGGCGACATCCATCATAAAAGTCATATAGATCAATAAAAGTTAACAAAAATAAATAAATTAGTTATAAAAATAAAAATTTGAAAAAAGAAATTAAGAAAAACATCATTAAAATAAAATTAACTTTAAATTAATATGGAATATTCTGGAATCGTTCCAAATCCATCATGGAGGTAAATTTAGCAAAAAATAATTAGAAAATAAAAATTAAAAAAAAAATTATGACACTAAAATTGCCATTAAAATCATCAAAAATAGAAAATAGAAAATTCTAGAATAAAAAGAATTCGAGTTTATTTTAATGCATCAATACATACACGTGTACTTACACACACAAAAATAGGTATATATACCAACGCATTTCAGTCGCAAAAATCACTCTTTTTGCCAAATTTGTTTTTGTCGATTTTGAAGAAAATCCGAATTTTAACATATCAACATTTATGTTTTTTTTAAATTTCTGTTGGATGTAAGAGTGATCAGAGACACATTGATTTATCTGCGTCTATGCTCAGTCATGCATTCAACTTTATCTAAAATCAAAATTCAGTGGTTTCACATGCAGACACGCGTTATCGTTATTATTTATTTTTTGTTCAGGTCATTCGGAAGTCTCACCACTTCATGGTTCTGCCATGGAGTTGAGTCGATGACCCCTCCGCTGACTCTACCTATCTATTACAGGTCAACAGTAAAAATGTTGACTTAACACAACAGTAAGGCTTGTCGTAGTGGTCACAGTGGGGCCACGTAAGCAAGCATTCTTCCCGACTTTGAATGCAGTACATAATTAAAATCACCACTAAAAATTCTATACATTAATTTACACTAGGATTATAATTGAGTAGATCTCAGACCCAAATTAAACACAACAATTACAATTCAGTTAATGTAGTCGGTTAAGTGCCAGGAAATTAACAACTCCACTTATACGTTTGTCGAACATCATTAGTAAATAAAATTTTTGTAACAACGTAAAGATTTTTCTTGGAACGAACCATGATAATATCATAAAGTAGTTCGACATGCGTAAATGATGAAGTAGATTCAATTAATTATAAAATCCTCAACGATTAATATACCTATTCACCGCATGGTTAAAAAATCGGTTGCAAATACCCAAGCCAATCTTGAATTATAGGGTCATATTGTAGAAATAACTAACCTCTCATATTGTCAATTATAAAATATTACCAATAAAATGTTATTAATTATAAAATTTTGTATTGGGAAATGTAGTATCAATTATTGATTATCCATTATAAAATTTGGGATTGAAAATTGTCGTATCAATTATAAAATATTGTCAATAAAATACCTATCAATAATTATACTAATACAGACTTCTTACATAAATATATTTATCTTATATTTAATTTTAAAATTATAACTCTTAAATTTCCTAAATGACCCCCTCAAATTATATACCTATCAATAATTATACTAATATAGACTACTTATATAAATATATTTATCTTATATTTGATTGTAAAATTATAACTCATAAATTTCCTAAATGACCCCCAAGCTGTATGCCGTGGCAATCTCATAAAGATATCAAGGTATATTCGCCGTTCATCATTATGGATATTGTTATTATCGTCATTTTAATATTAATGCTACTACCATTTGTACTACTACTCTTACTTTTTATTGTTATCATTATGTAGTTTTATTGACACAAGGAAATCACAACGTTTTTTAAATTCTATTTTTATCACAAAATCTTCATATTAAAATAAATTTATTTATGTAATTACATCTCCGCGTGATTTTCATCTTCGTTCTCGATAAAACTGGAGAGGGAGTATTAAATTACTAGGTTATTCAATGATATTTGTTTACCAAACATTCAATAAATGTGTTATATTGTTATTTATATTGTTGGATTGGACCAGTAGCGCTACATACATTTAACCTCATATCTACTAAAATGGATCATTATATCGTTACAAAACTCAAGATAAGTTATGCTTATGGAAAAGTAAATAATGATTTAAAAAGTGCTAAAAATAAGACAAGAACATGGTCCGATTGTCTACTCTAACGATTTAATCGCGTGCATAAATTTATCTACTGAGGAGTTCTGTCGTTTTCAATCATATAATTTAGAAAATAAATTTTATTAAGTTTATCGAAAATAAAATAACAGAGGTGCATAAATTTGAATCACTTATGAATAATAGATATCTATGAAATCAAAAACTGGTTGAAACTACAATTAAATCTGTTAAAATATTTTAATTATTATTCAGGTTGAGGAATATGGACCTGCGAAATTAATTTGTTCATACGCATAGAAAAAGCAGTCAAATATTTATGAAAATATGACATTTTTGCTTACATAATATACATGGATGGCCTTTTAATTGGAAATCTATACAAACCACATAATAATACTGTTCCTGGTGTTAAATGTAAATACGCGGTGCGTTCAATAAGTACCCGGATTAAGTGCTAAAGAATTTGATCTAGTTTATCTATATTTTTTAAAAATTATTATTTTTTAATTTTTTAAAGAAGATATTCTCAAGGTCAATAACAACTAATCAAAATGATGATTTCGTTGATTTCTTCTTTAGTGTTGATTGTTGGGCGTCTGTTAATGATCTAAAGCCCCACACACACCATCCCAAAAGACAAATATATGTACACAACCTTTTAATTTTCTCAAAATCAGAGATATATAAACATTTGTAATTATTATTACAGGTTAAAAATTTAATTATTTTGGAATTTATAACAAATAAATAAGTTTGAATAACTTTTATTTATTTATAAAATAATTTTATTAACATCCGTAGTAGTCTCGGACTTTCTTTGCATCCAATTTTGTTACTTCCATATTGAATCGGATTTTACCTCCATCTTTCCTTAAAATTGTATCCTTTCCATTGCAAGAGAAAGCTTCCGATGGATATTGCATGATACTGTCAAAATCATAAGTTGTTGTCAATTTGCATCCTTCACACAAATAGAAATTGTTGCATACTAAAAGTAGAAAAACAATTTAGAATTCACAAAATAAATCAAAAAATATTCCTTACATCCAGAATGAACATTTCCGAAATTTATATTCAAAAATTGGTCTCTGTCCGGTCGAGTGTGTTCATGCATAAATCCGAGTAAATGAGTGAATTCGTGTTTGACGTTTCGTTTATTGACACAAGGATCAGGCAAAGTAATTTTCAGAGGATAATTTTGATTGTATCCAACATTGGCCGAGCATCCTCCACCCAAAACTACAGTTGCGTAAACATCATTCTTCTCTTCTACGAATCTCAAACAGTTTCCCAATTCCTTTTCATAGATCTTCAAGAATTCTCTAATTTGATTTTTGTTTTTATCGGCTGAAATTGATCAGTGAAAAATAATAAATTTTTAATCATGTTCTTTACGATATGAAGGATCAAATGTATATCTGAGCAATTTATTTGGCCAATGAACTCCTTGAGCAGCTTTGAACTAAATAAATATAATGATGAAGTTAATAAAAGCCTTACTCCATTTATTTTCAAGACATCTTGCGATGACAAAATCATATCACCGACATTGAAATTGGAGATTTTTATTCCCTAAACGTGAAAATAATAAAAGAAATGAGATAAAGAGTAAAAGTACCTTTTGAGTGCAACCGCATTGAGCACTGCAAAGTTCAATTACAATTGAAAGAGTTATTAAAGAAATAATAGTTTTCAACAACATTGTTATGAATAAATGTGTTTGGTGCCGGCAATTTATATAGTTTGTACCGGATGTGGAAATGGATCAAACCCATTAGAGTAATATTTATTGATCAATTAAATAAAATTTTTTGATCGGACAATTTATTTGACTATTGAAATGAGTAAATGTAAAAAGTAGATTGTAATATCAATCATATTTATTATCGTTTCTAAAAACATAAAAGATCATCATTATTATTATTATTATTATTATTATTATTATTATTATTATTATTGTTATTATTATTATTATTATTATTATTATTATTATTATTATTATTATTATTATTATTATTATTATTATTATTATTATTATTATTATTATTATTATTATTATTATTATTATTATTATTATTATTATTATTATTATTATTATTATTATTATTATTATTATTATTATTATTATTATTATTATATTATTATTATTATTATTATTATTATTATTATTATTATTATTATTATTATTATTATTATTATTATTATTATTATTATTATTATTATTATTATCTTTTCCAATATTCATAAAGCTGACAGAAAATCAATGACTCAAATTATGTCGGAGACATTAAATGCACCAATGAAAGTTTTGGTGATAAGGATAATGGAAATGTTGATGAGTATGAAAATTCAAATGTTGATGATTATGACAATGAAAATTTTTGCGGTAATAAAAATGATGTATGTGTTTCAATTCAACTAGTTCTTTCTTTGTACGCTTCAGGTCGTTTCTTGGGTACCGTTATTGAGTCAAGTGATCCTATATCACACACTATGGCAATTTATGAAACCTATCAAGTGGTTCGAAAATGTATTCTGTTGTTGATGTTCGAATGCACATTTCAACTCCATTTCAAATTTTTATGAAAATTTACCAGTTTTTGTAAATTTTCGTACCAAAAAGAAAAACAATTTGTCAAAGAGTAGTACTCTAGAAATAGAGTTCTCTGAAAAAACTCTGGAGGAATTTTTGATTTTTATCCAAGAATACCTTGCATTGAAAATATACTGTTTTCAACTTCATATTTGTATGAGGTCGGTTTTTCACAATAACCCATATTAAAACTAAAAAACGCAAAAGACTTACCAATTTAGACAAAGAATTGAGTGTATATATCAAATTTTTGACCTAATATCGCTGAAATCTGCAAATTCCGACTAGCTAAAGTATCACATTCAATGATTTTCTCAAATAAATTTTATTAGAGTATTTTTAGTTGGTTTTTACCAGTGGTGTCACTAGGGAAGTACGGTGTTGTGGATCACGCCGGGTGACACCAAAATGTAAAATATCACTGTCTATGATTCTATGTTACTACATGAAATTATTCTTATGCATTGGTTTCAGCCCAGCCAGCCCAGCGCCCAGCCAGCCCAGCGCCTAGCGACAGTAATGTATTATATTATTAAAATATAAAAGTATCTTTGTTCTGTTAGTTATAACACAAAAACGTGTCTTGCGTGTATAATAACTACTCCAGAATATAACATTAGGTTTGTTCGTTTCTTTGTACTACCTTCTGATAAGTTGCACCGAAATAGTACAGAAATTGCGGTGGATGACAACACCGCGTTGTGTGCGTCGGGAAACGCATGAGCTGCAGTACCACGCGTGGCGGTCGGCTGGGCCGGTTACAGAATGGTGGCGGTGACGCGCACTTTTTCCAGAGGTCCTCTTTGGTGTTCCTCTTACAGCACAGCACTGGTTCTTCACATTGCTTCTTCGATGCTCTTGACAATGATAAAAAATTGATTTTTGGACCGCCGATTGGCTCCCCGGCACTCCACTGTGGCTTTTTCGCACAGTTCGCTAGTTTATGTCCAACATAACCTACAATAGTGTTTGTAGCTCTAAAGGCCAGGAAAGGAAAGTTCTGATTTAGTCAAGATTTAATATGACATAAAATTTAATGTTAAAATAACAATTAAAAAAGTAACATATTTTCTATTTAGTTCTTAATTCTTGACTTCTTACAATCTTTTACTAATCGAGCTTGAATTAATTTTTTCTTCTATTGCCTTTGTAAAAATAGGACCCATATTTATAGACGTTACTAAGGATTATGTATGTTTCCGTTATTTGGCACTGGCGGACTTGGAAGAGGTCTATAGAGTGTCGTGAAGAGGTTGACACCATGAGTTACCCCACTGATGACACCAACCATAGAGGCTCCACTGTTTTTTACAAATATGAACATTTTTTGTAACAATTATGTAATCTGTTTAATTTGGAATAAAAGTTGAATCTGTATGATTTTGTTTTTTACCTTACCCTATTACTTTGGTGCCACACCAATTTACCTTATAATCAAAGGAGCTTCCTGACTTCCTAAACATGTAAGAACCATTTGTCTAACCACTTACACTATGTGGTTTCTTTTGCTTCAGCTAATTCACCATTTACACTTTGAACCTCCGCTTTTTTTATACACAAGAAGCCAACTTATCCTACCACTAAAATTATTATTTTTTCGATCTTTTGTTTTCGAAGAGTGTTGTCTTGGGTGTTGTCTATCTCCTCTTCAATATCGCTTGATTAGTGTACTACGCGTTGTGATTGAGCCATTTAAAGCTTTGAATTTGAAATGCTACTAATTACAAATTGATAATGCACGCATAACAAAATAAATGTACCTTAACCGTTTCGCTGCCAAGGTAGTTTTTGCAAATCTGACTCAGGAGGCCAACATAAATTTAGGGTATTGGATATGTCAACATTATTTCTACTACGAGTTATCTCGTAGTTGGCCTGATTGATTGACTTGCCTACTACGAGATATCTCGTAGTTGGCAATGAAAGGGTTAATATAATTAATGCCCATAAAATATTATTTGCACTAAATATAAATAACGATCATTCAATATAATTAATGCTAAATTTCTTTAATTCTCATTAAAAAAAAATTAATAGCTATTTATTAGTAACATCCTTATTTATTCAATTATAAAAGCTTTTTTTTTCATAAAAGAGTTAGTATATTTTTCATTGCTTATTTTTGAAATATGGCTACAAAATATTTAATTCAAAAATTCGATTTTTAGAAAATAAAGTTTTTGAATCAGTTTTTATGATATTTCGAGGAATTTTCTTCAGACTTCCAATTGTCGAGATTCAATTCCGCGATAGCCAATGAAAATTAAGTCATAAGGCGAGAAAAATTAAAAACTATTGACATTGACTAACAAGATAAACTTATTGTCAAATAGTTTATGTTTAAAATGTATTAGGTTCTTTAAGTTATGTTAAACATTTTTTTACATAGTAATTATGAAATCACTGGAGTCCATATTGTTATTTATTGCCACTGGTACATTAATCCAATATTGAGTAAGTTGTTTTTCTTGTTTGTAATAACTCTTTGTCGGGTTCTTTGACTGGAACTGTAAATTAATCTCCCGCTACAGTTCACAACCATTATAAGGTTTGATTTCACAATTTAAAATTGATATACAAAATGTTTCGAATAATCACTAGGATGTGCATTGCACAATCTGTCGAATTATCTCAAGTAATCAACAAATTATCTCAGGACAAGTCAGTTTTGAAGTAATAAATCCACTGTTTCCTGAATCACGTCATAGCATAAAATATTAATACTGAATTTGCGACAGTTCCATGATGACAAAATAATAATAACTTTAAAATAATTGCAATTATAACAAGTTCTACCTGGTTTTAATGTACTAGATCCGGTACTGGCAAGATGCCTTAAATCCAGAGTTACAATTTACAACTTTGTTGCTTTAATACAGAAGTTTAAGGATTGCAAAATGAATTTCATGATTATTGAAAAGTTGACTTTCAGATTCAATAATCTACGTTGAACTCACTATGACATTTGCACAGTCACAAATCGACACAAAAATATGCTTTACATTTCATATCAAACTCACAGTCTTTCAGTTTTTTCTGAAATGTAGCATTATTGAATATACAAATGGTCTTAATAACTTTGCTTTGTTGTATGGAGTGTAACATTCAAAACTATGTATGTCATTTCCAAATTGAATCTGCTATAAGTACAAATTTATACGTGATATTTTTGTGTGTGTATATAAAAAATAGCTAATCTTAACATATTCATCATTATATGTGTATATTATATATGTTGATTTGACCCGTCAAACTGGCTGCATACTACCAACAAGTATGTATGAATGCATCGGCAATGTATACAATTTTCTGTAAATTTGGTTTATTGAATAAAAAAATTTTAATCACAAGGGTTTATTTAATAAAAATACACTCCAAAATTACCTATTAGAGTAAATTATAGTAAAAATGTCAATTTTTGGAAAATTTCAAATTAAAATGTCTAATTATTTTTCTAGAATTTCTGTTAGTGATAAAAGATGATTAATTCATGCATTGGGAGAAAGCAAAATGTGCATTTGAGAATTAACAGTGTTGGGGTTCAACAAGAGCGGTAAAGAAATGAGGAGAAAAATCAATAAAAACAACAAATTCACAATAAAAAATTAAAGTACAAAAATATTAATCAAAATATTTTAAAATAATGAATATCTACCGGGGGAAACTGGTATGGGCGTATGCCGAACAATGAGACGAGTTCAAATATAATAAAATAAAAGCAATTCCCTAGAAGGAATTAATTACAAAAAACTAAAATTAATTAAAAATTAAATAGCTAATGGGAACCACGAGACAATGGAAAACCCGAGCGATGTGAGAGAACCTGAATTAAATTAGTAGAGGCAATTAAATCAGCCGACGAATAATTAAATTGGGACAAGCCATCAAAAGAGACGAGCAAATTCCTCAAACTAATTAGACCAATAAGATTAAGCCCGGGGAAATTGGATGCAAAATAGTTTGACAAGAAAAAATCGAATTACGAGAAGGGTATAAAAGCGACCGGCAAGTAAACAGAATTACCAGTAGGTCGAAGAAACATAAAAGAATAATTTAGTGAGAGTAAGCAAAGAAAAATTGAACTTAGTGATAACTGAATATTTTCAAATCGAGCGTACCAGAAAGGGACATCTCCTGATGGAAGATTAATCCCTGCGCAAGGTTCAGATTGATATTGAAAGGTGTAGAGTAAAATAATTGTTTAAAGTTGTGATTGTTTCATTATAGAGTGTAATCAAAATTGTAATTGTGCTAGTCTTGAATAAAGATTACTGTGTTGGGTTGTTTAACTTATTTTCAAAATGGACACAAAGAAGTCAAGCCGTGACACCGACTTGAACAAAATACCCAACAGCAGTAACACAACCAGAAATATTATATTCAAATCCAAGAAACAGTATTGTTATTAGAAGGAAAAATGAATATTATATGAGCAAAATATATAAGAAATATTTTAAAATTTTTGTAAAATTTAAAATTAACTTTTAAAATGTATTTTTATTTTTAAAATCTAATAATACAAAATTAATTCAATTAAAAGTTAAAATTATTAAAATATGAAAAATAAAATGTGCCTTATTGATTGAAAAGGGTGGGCTTTACTTTTAAAACCACCTTTATGTGTCAAACAAAAGTACTTAACAGGTACTTTAATTATGAAAATCTTTTAGTGATTGGGTATCTGAAGCCCCGTGCCGTCCTAAAAGACAAATATATGTACATAACCTTTTAATTTTCTCAAAATCAGAGATATATAAACATTTGTAATTATTATTAGAGGTTAAAAATTTAATTATTTTGGAATTTATAACAAATAAATAAGTTTGAATAACTTTTATTTATTTTTAAAATAATTTTATTAACATCCGTAGTAGTCTCGGACTTTCTTTGCATCCAATTTTGTTACTTCCATATTGAATCGGATTTTACCTCCATCTTTCCTTAAAATTGTATCCTTTCCATTGCAAGAGAAAGCTTCCGATGGATATTGCATGATACTGTCAAAATCATAAGTTGTTGTCAATTTGCATCCTTCACACAAATAGAAATTGTTGCATACTAAAAGTAGAAAAACAATTTAGAATTCACAAAATAAATCAAGAAATATTCCTTACATCCAGAATGAACATTTCCGAAATTTATATTCAAAAATTGGTCTCTGTCCGGTCGAGTGTGTTCATGCATAAATCCGAGTAAATGAGTGAATTCGTGTTTGACGTTTCGTTTATTGACACAAGGATCAGGCAAAGTAATTTTCAGAGGATAATTTTGATTGTATCCAACATTGGCCGAGCATCCTCCACCCAAAACTACAGTTGCGTAAACATCATTCTTCTCTTCTACGAATCTCAAACAGTTTCCCAATTCCTTTTCATAGATCTTCAAGAATTCTCTAATTTGATTTTTGTTTTTATCGGCTGAAATTGATCAGTGAAAAATAATAAATTTTTAATCATGTTCTTTACGATATGAAGGATCAAATGTATATCTGAGCAATTTATTTGGCCAATGAACTCCTTGAGCAGCTTTGAACTAAATAAATATAACGATGAAGTTAATAAAAGCCTTACTCCATTTATTTTCAAGACATCTTGCGATGACAAAATCATATCACCGACATTGAAATTGGAGATTTTTATTCCCTAAACGTGAAAATAATAAAAGAAATGAGAAAAAGAGTAAAAGTACCTTTTGAGTGCAACCGCATTGAGC
>CAUHTR010007545.1:87897-100928 GCA_959609185.1 Schmidtea polychroa | reverse complement strand
GGCAAAATGTTTCCACGATGCCACGTACGACCGTTAATACTTGTTTGAAGCTGGAGACCTAGCACTCTTGCATCATCAAACTCTTCCGGTGGCTTTGTAATTAGCCCGTATGCTGCTAAATGGCTTATTACTTCATTGATGTTTATTCTTGACTGGTTGACAATAATGTCATCAATATAACTATCCGTTGCTTTCCTGATATCTTCTCTTAAACTCAGTACCTTCCGTAATATTGTTGACATTATTTTCGGAGCCACATTTAAACCAAAACCGAGTCTCGTTAAAAAGTATCCGTTCCTTTTGTAACTAACCCTTTGGTGCTCCCATAGGTCTTCATCAACATGTATCTGAAGATAAGCATTTTTAAGATCAATTAACATTACCTGTTCGCCCATCATTCGCCATCGCCTTAATGATTCGCCACATACATCACTTTGTCCAGTATGGCTACTAATATATTTATTTAGTTCTCGAAAATCCATTACTGGACGAACTTTTCCATTGTTTGCTTGCTCTACTGCCAATAACGGAATTTTTCCATACACAACGTCTTTCGTTGGAATTAGCCATCCTTCTTGAATCCACCGTTCAACCTCCGTGTCAAACTTGTGCAGCAGTCCTGGATCGATTTTATAATTTGAAATTATATTCAATAGTACAGCTGGTTCTGCTTTCCATTTCTACTTCATGTCCACTTGCCGTCACTGAATGCTGCCGAAAAATCACCATCTTCAATTTGAAAATTCTCATTTAAATGATTCTCAGCCACGCACGATACGTCTGCAATACCTGGAAAAGATACACCCGTCTTGTCAATTTTAAGACCTCCCAGCATTCCTATTACGTCCATTCCTAAAATCATTTCAACATTAAGTGGCAGTTTCATCAACGAAACACAATTAACACTCAATAAACTACCACCAACGATCAGCTGAACTTTCACATCACGCATACACTTGACTAGTGATCCATCTGCAGTCATGATACTCCCATTCCGTATAAATTTTTTCTTCGCAATTCTGGCTGACACAACTGATTTAGAACATCCCGAGTCGATCAATGCTTTCACGGACTCTCCATTGATTATGACTGAAATAAACTGCAGCGCCATTATATTCGTGCTAGAGTAGACGCTGGCGCACGCGCTACTCCTTTGGCATTTCCCGACTTTGAATTCCTGGTACACTCCTTTGCAATGTGGCCCTCTTCTGCACATAGCCAACACTTCTTTCCTTGTTTCTTGAAACAACGTTCTTCTAGATGGCCATTCTTTCCGCAATACGAGCATTTCTTTTTCTTGTCTTGTTTCCCCACCACAGCCGAACACAGTTCCATATTGTCACAGTTTACTAAGATACGAGACTGTTTCAAGACCTCAACAAGAGACATCTGCTGAATATTGGCATTGGATCGTAACCGTAATATTTGCTGAAAAGAATTAATTTTATTCATTTTGCACCATATAATATTATGAACGAAGGTGCAACATCTAACTGAAATTGTTAAAAGATTCTTTCATTATTTTTGAAACTCAATTTTGGAAAGATAATAAATATTATACCTTAAAATAACACATAATATAGTTACATTTAATTAATCACGAGAAGAATTTTTCAGTCTGAACATGTTAACGAATGATTTCCGATCTTGTTACAGGATTTTCAGAGAGACCATCGGTGAAAGTCTGTGAACCAAGTATAAATTTAAAACTTGCAAACCATTATTCTCTCACTTAAATTGTTTATTCTATTGATCTGACACCAATATCATTGAAAACCATCTCATATTAATCAAAGGTTACCACCAAAGATTTTCATTAACAATGAATATTCAAACTAAGAAAAAACTTAGAAATCCATATCATTGAAACAGGCACCAAGTGAAGAGTTCCAAAACTTCGAATTCAATCAGATTTAATAATTCAAATCAAATTTATAAAGCAAAATTCAAATTCAAATCCAAAAAATGATCTCCCGTTAGGTTGCTATCTTATTAATTTTTTTAGAATAGGGCAGATCAAATAAAAGTGCAATCGACAATATTGTATCGAAATTTGTTTACGTTTAATAAAGGATTGTGTTGGTCTTATTTTAATAATTAAAACAAAGACCACAAAGAATCAGAGTTAGTACCGACTTTAACAATAATAATCTAACATACAAAACAAAGGTTGGTCTTAGCGAGTGCTAAGTGATAACATTCAATTATGTGGTAATAATGAGTCAAAATCCATAAATACGATAAATGGTAATAACCTCGTTATTAATAAGTTATTAATACCCATCTTAAACCCAGCATTTTGTATTACTGGTGATAGTTAAATAATTTTTATTCAAACTTAGTGCATATTTGTGTGTTGTCATTTTAATAAAAGAAATTATAAATGTCTTCTTCTTAACCCAACAGAAACCAAGGACGACGGTACCATGGATATAAGATAGATTTACCGTGTGTATCAAATGGTATCAAAAACAAGATCAAATACCCAGCACTTCCATATAATAACTAAATAAGTGAAGTACTTGTGACACATGAACTCTCAAATTTTGAACTATATGTAAAATTTAAAGATTTTAAATTTTTATTTTTTTTACATATTAAATCAGTAATTTTAGCTAACAGAATCAGAATACCAAAATCTTCACAATGAATTTAATTTTTGACAATTGTTTTATTTCGTAAATATTTGTTACATTTTCAATATCTTAAAATCGTAATCATTTTTCAATATTCTATATTAACATTGCATAATTATTCGTATTACGTAAAAACTACATCTGGATGTCAGAGTAAGATTTTTTCTTAATTTTGTAAAATTTTTATTGTAATTTAGAAGAGGTTTATATTATGGATCATCATACGAACGATATAATGAATCAACTGAAGGTTCAACCTCTCATAAATTGAAAAATGCATATTGGACTACTAAGCAAGTAGTTATTAAAAAGTTTGGTCGCAAAGAAGATGAACATGTTGTTGCTTCTGATTCTGAATTAGATGCAAAATTAGAAGTAATATTATAAATGATTATAAAGATTTAAAAATAATTTTATAGTTATTCAATTCTATTCAAAAGACATGTATGGATTTAATGAGAATTATAGATAGATACCAAGATAAAATATGCAGTAAGATTATAAATTATTAATTTTAATAAATTTTTCTAAGAAAATTAATTTTAATTTAATAAATATATCAGTAAATAAATTTAATTTTAGGATAAATTCGTTTTAGATTTGATAATTCAGGTATCATTAATGAATTAATTTGTGATGTTTCCTTCAATTTTGGCATGAAAATGAATGAATTGCCTAATGAAGGCGCCAATCATTGACTACGGTGTTAAAACATTATTATTAATTAGAAAATCCTATGCAAGAAGCTTATAGTTATTTTTGCTCATAAATAATTTGGAAATCATTTTTAAGTCAAAAAATTTGATTGAATACATGTTAAATAGAAATATTTTGTTTTCAGATCTTACTAAAATATTTATAACACATATCAAAGGGTGATGTTTCCAATCTATCCTTATTTAGTGACAATTCTATTAATATATCGATTAACTTGATTGTCTCACATGAATCCAATTTTGCATTTTAGCCCTAGCTGATTCAATTAAAACTCATCAATAAATACTGCATGATTATCTGCTGTTATTAAATGATTTTGATTTAAAGCGATTGAAAACATTGATTTGCCACAATTACTTGAAATATTTTCAATTATTGATTTATTTCCTCAGTGCTTTCGCAAGCTGAAAATGAACTCGGTAGATTTTTGAAAAATCAAGGAAGTGAGGATAAAACGCGAGCGGGAAAAATGATGACTGCAGTTGGGAAAAGTTTAAGTTTTTCCGCTCAACAAAGGTTAATATCTCTTGCACTGAGAAAGAAACAATTTTAAAGCTTTGATTTAGACTTGCACTCCGAGTTCCCCTTAATAGGTTGCAGCAAGAAGTTGAGACATTTCGATATCGTGCAATATCGGATACGTTACAAACCGTTACATCAATGGAGCAGCGGCGCACAGAATATCGTGCTGCGTTGTTGTGGATGCGAGATGTCAGCGAAAATCTCGATCCTGACACTTACAAGCAACTGGATAAATTTCGTAAAGTTCAAGCTCAAGTGCGTAAAACGAAGACGAAATTCGATAAATTCAAATTGGACTCAATGCAGAAAGTGGATTTATTGGCAGCTAGTCGCTGCAACATGTTTAGTCATGTTCTCAGTTTGTATCAGAATACTTTATTACAGTTCTGGGAAAAAACTTGTCGGTGAGTTTGATTAGTTTAATAAGACAGTTAATATAATAATTATATAATATAAAATGAAATTAAATGAAATTTAATACATATTTTGCAGCGAAGGTTTATCTTATTATTTAGTTGTAATAATAATTATAATTATTATTAATAACGATAAAAATAAAATAAATAATAATTATTACTTATAACGATAAAAAATAAATAAATATTATAAATAAAAATTAATTATTAATAAATATTATAATAAATAAAATATAATTAATAAATATTATAATAAATAAAATATAATTAATAAATATTATAATAAATAAAATATAATTAATAAATATTAAAATAAATAAAAAATAATTTATAATTATTAAAAATAAATAACAATTACTAATAATGATAATGTTATTTATTAGAAATTTTTTGACTATGAATCAGTAAAGATATCGATGTTTTTTGATATTCACCAATTTTCGGTACAAGAGATTTTTCAAAAAATCTAATATATAAAGATGAAAGTTTGGTTGTTTGTTACCCATAGAATTCCCCACCGTTGGACCTACTGTGCTGAAATTTTGCACGTGGTCCTCATTTGACTCGGAACAGGTCATAGACTATGTATCACCCCCCAGATGACCACCCCTAGCGTACCCTTAGTCGGTTTGTTTGTTTATCCGGTCAGCAATTTACCATATAAATAATAATTTATTATATGCTTGCTACTTACAGTTGAAAGTAATATAATTTAGTCAAAAGTTTTCCAAGCAGAATTCAAACATGCAATTGGAAAAATATTGCCAGTGATGATCGACAAACAGATCAGAGAGTTGACCAAAATATCAAATGTTATAAGGAAAGATTGCGGAAGGCATTCGTCAAGAAAACAAGTTTGGCAGAGGATTTCCAATCTACTGTCTTATAGACAGACGAGTGAGGAGCCCGACGAGTTAGTCGATAAAATATTGGGGCATGAGTTAAACAAGGAAAGTTTAACAGAATAATCGCTGGAAAGAAAACTTTGAAACGAGAATTGTGTTTAAGTGACACCAAAGGAACAACGGAAGTGAAGAAAAATATCAAGAAGTTACATAAATCTCGTATAGTTGCAGAAGAAATCTTCGCAGTGAGAGAAAGTAGACCAGAACCGAATATAACAAGAAATTACAGAGACGCGGTTACAAATCAAGCAAGAAATATTGTATCACCAAGATATAATAGCGAGCCGAGAGAGTATCGACAAGTAAGACCGAACAGAACTAAGAACGAATGTTGGACATGTCACAAGGTAGAACATTTGAGTAAAGATTGCATAACAAAGAAGGCAGTTACATGTTTTACATGTGGAAGACAAGGACATGTAAGAAGTCAGTGTCCACAAGTGTAGAGAAAGGTTGTCGAATGTTATGCGTTGGCACCCCGGGACATGTGAGAAGAGATTGTCAAAGAATAAGGTGTACGATGTCTAGCTTGGGAGGTCATAAAGAGGCTGATTGTTACACAAATTTGGAGAAAATGAGATATCGGATAATCAATGAAAATTTTGGAAGAGAACAAGAGCGATACGATGCAGGGAATGGTTATCAAGGAACGGGAAAGAATACAAGACAAGTAGACGAGAGATACGTAGCATTCATAGACGAACCAAGTGATGAAGGAATAGAAGATAAATACAGAGAATACTCAAATATCAACGCCCCGATAGAAGAGGAGAGTCGGGGCAGTGTATTAATTAGCGATGTTGACTACCAAATTATTAATTATTATAATAAAAGTAAAATATCATGTATTATAGAAAAAGATGTGAAAGATACAGAGGTAACGGAAGAGGAAAATAATGTAATAAGGAAAGTAAACAGATTCATATAGAAAACGGTTATATGGAAAACAGTTCATTTTGAGAACGGACCATAAAGCTATCACGTTTATGTTATCCACAAAGAAACCAATAACAACGCAATTTCAGACATGGATTAACTACCTCAGTAATCTGGATATTAAAATAGAGTATAGAAAAGGTATGGATCATGCAAATGCAGATATGTTATCAAGGAGCACATGTGGAAGATGCACACAATGTTTATTGGCACACGAAGACGCGAAAGTGGAAAGAATGAAAACCCGAAGAATAAACACGATGAAAAAAGCTGAAGATTATAAGTGGCAAAAAGATAATACAGAAATGGAACAAATAAAAAAAAGAAATAGGACAGGGTTCAAGTTGGAAATTTATACTGGTAGACAACGTGGTGAAAACTATAGAGTGTAGGATATGGATATCTGGAGACAAAAGACAAGAAATGATAAAGAGTATGCGTATTTTGCTATCACACACAGGAGCAGAAAAGGTGACAAAATATGTAGCGGACAATTACGATATGGGAGACATAAAAGAATCAGTAAAAGAAACAATTAGACAATGCAAGGCATGTCAAAGAACCAAAGTTGTGACAACAAAGATGAAGGAAGAGACAATAAAACTGACAGCAGATGAGCTGTGGGAGAAAGTGTACATTGTATATGTGGTCCATTACGGGAAACATTCAGAAAGAAAAGATATATAGTCACAATGATTGATCAATTTAGCAGATATGTCTCTCTGACTGCTGTCGCTAGACAGGATGAAGAAACGGTGAAGGAAACAATACTACAAAAACGGATTCTTAGATTTGGAGCACCAAAGGAAATCCACACAGATCGTGGAAAAGTATTTGAATCTAAGACGATGAAAGATTTTACAAAATCAATGGGAATTACACTGTGCTTCTCAAGTCCGTACCACCATAATATAAATGATGTGATAGAACGCCAATTCAGAACAATAAGAGACTATATAAATGCATCATTAAAAGAAAAAAGTAGAACAGATTGTGCAGAGATCATACCAGAGATTGAATTTACCATGAATGCAACATTTCAAAATTCAATTGCGCGAAGTTCCGCAGAAGTAATATTTGGAAGAAAAATAGCCCGAGAACAATTTTCTTAGTAAAGCGACGATTTCACAAAAAGAAGATACAGGATAAACTACGCCAACAAAAAGATCATTCAATATTGGAGATGAGGTTCTGGTAAAAGTAGAATCAAGAACGAAAGACAAGAAAAGATACGAAGGGCCATACAGAATAACGCAGAAGATCCATGATCGGCGATATCTGCTACAAAACCAAAGTGAAAAAATGCTTCAAAGAAATGTTGAAAAGATGAAGAAATTTCTTAAAGAAAGGGGATGTGAGGTGTTTTCAGCTGAGAATTGAATATTTCAATGGTTTATTAAGATAATTTTAAATGATAAATAATGGACTATTAAATAAATATTTTGAATTATGGCGTTAACTTTTGAACCGGATTTAAAAAATAATATAGAAGATGTTTTTAGAAGATATAAATAATGTAAGATAACATTTTATTTATCAATTTTTGCTTGATATTTTGGTGGTGATTTTGCCTTTTCAAATCTTCCTGTTTTATGTCTCTCAGCAATCGGAATATTTCTTGCTGCTGCTGCTGGTGGTGGTTTATATTGTTTATATTGTCTGCTTTCCTCAGTTGAATTCTTAAAAACATAATCCCATTCTTTTCCGATACTCAGTGTTTCGAAACTTCTACACCACGTCTGACTGGTAACATAGAGCTCCACTTCAAATGTTTTCACTGTCACTTGCAACAACAATCGCTTAAAATTAATCACTTAAAACAACAAGCGAAAGAACGTATTGGTCGAGGGAAAATATCTAGGAAATATTGAGTTACTTTCGTTGCTCTCTTACAGCTGTTCTTGAAACAATAATAAATCTGGAAACCAAAAAGATCTTCCCGACCCCCCCTCATTTGATTCATGTAATTAGCCGTAATAGACATTTCCTGTGTCTGTGAATCTTTGATAATAAATAAATGATTAATTTATCATTAGGGAACACCAATAAAAAATCGGTTTTACGATATATATTTCGACAGTTGACATTTATTCATTTAATTCATATCTAAAATGATACAATTTCAATACGCTTAAAAGCAGCAGCAGCAATAATTCGCATGTACTACAATGACCTTATCAACATATCTATGTGGAATTGCATCGATAACATTGATAAATATAATCCAAACACAATCCGATTGGAATTTTAGACCTATAAATAAACATTGCGCACTTCACACGAATTAGGCGCGATCTTATAAATTCAATTGTATAACTGTTTGCTTAGCTTTCCCCTATAATCCGTAAAACCTTCCGAACACGGCATTACACACAATATTAACTTTATTTACCTCACAATCCAATTCTCCCACACCAATCAAATCACATTCAGGAATTCTCAAACATGGATCCTTAGGATTCTTAATATGTTCATCAACTGTATCTTTAATCATCATGAATATCCATTCTTCATCAGAAACTCATTCAATTTATCAACACTACTGGATTCACCCTTAACTTCTTATTTAGTAATCACGTACCACTTAAGTCTGGTAGGGACACTTCTTACAACTTATTTGCCATCGTTGGGGCTCAGAGATAAATTTCCGTTGATATTCCTGCTCGCCCATGCCTGAAAACACTAACAAAGGAGCGTAAATTTTTGTTTTCATTTAAATTCATTCGCATTCAACAACTTTCATTCATTCATTTATTTAATTTTTAATTATTGTATGCAAACATTCAGAACTATGGTTGCTGTTGCCGATAGCTTTAAGGGCTACCAGTATTATGAATTTTCTATGCTTAAAGATTTAACTGATGAAAGTCGGAAACTTGCTGATTTAACTCGCAAGAGAATAACAAATGATGAATCAAATCTACTTGATAATTCAAATAAAAGGTGAATTTAATTGTTGTTAATATTATTATTATTATTTGTTGTTATTATTATTATTATTATTAATTATTATTATTAATTATTATTATTAATTATTATTATTATTATTATTAATTATTATTATTATTATTTATTATTATTATTATTAATTATTATTATTATTATTATTATTATTATTATTATTATTATTATTATTAATTATTATTATTAATTATTATTATTATTATTATTATTATTATTAATTATTATTATTAATTATTATTATTATTATTATTAATTATTATTATTTATTATTATTATTATTAATTATTATTATTATTAATTATTATTATTATTATTATTTATTATTATTATTATTATTATTATTATTAATTATTATTATTATTTATTATAATTATTATTAATTATTATTATTATTATTATTATTATTTATTATTATTATTATTAATTATTATTATTATTTATTATAATTATTATTATTATTATTATTATTATTATTATTATTATTATTATTTATTATTATTATTATTATTATTATTATTAATTATTATTATTATTTATTATAATTATTATTAATTATTATTATTATTATTATTATTATTTATTATTATTATTATTAATTATTATTATTATTTATTATAATTATTATTATTATTAATTATTATTATTTATTATTATTATTATTAATTATTATTATTATTAATTATTATTATTATTATTATTTATTATTATTATTATTATTATTATTATTAATTATTATTATTATTTATTATAATTATTATTAATTATTATTATTATTATTATTATTTATTATTATTATTATTAATTATTATTATTATTTATTATAATTATTATTATTATTAATTATTATTATTTATTATTATTATTATTATTAATTATTATTATTATTAATTATTATTATTATTATTATTATTATTATTAATTATTATTATTATTATTATTATTATTATTATTATTATTTATTATTAATAATTATTATTATTATTATTATTATTTTATTATTTATTATTATTACTAATATTATTATTAATTATTATTAATTTTATTATTATTATTATTATTATTTATTATCATTATTATTATTAATTTTATTAATATAACTGAAATACCAATAAGTAGAGCGGAAGTTGACAAGGAAGAGGTTGATGATTTTGATGAGCTCAATAAAAAACTTGATGAAATATTTACCGGTGAATATAAAGATGACCCTGAAAATGAAATCAAAGCTGCCATAGAAAGCAATAAATCTGCATCAAAGAAAGATGGTATGTGTTTTTGATATCTGTAACTGAATATAAAATATATAATAATGCAAAACAACAGAATATATTCCTGATATAGCTAAATCTCTAATTTTAAATTAAAACTAATTGTCAGTGTTCAGTTATATGTTACCAAATGTTGCCTGTAACACAATTAATGCAATTAAGAGAAAATTTTCACATTTCAATTATTATTATAGAGTTCGGTTAACCTCAAGCCGAATTTCCGAAAGAGGAAAATTTTTAATTTTTGCTTAAATATTTTAAAAAATTATTGATTTAATTAAATTTTTTATTTTTAAAATTTGTTATTTATTTTTTAATTATTATTATTATTATTATTATTATTTATTATTATTATTATTATTATTATTATTATTATTATTATTATTTATCATTTATTATTATTAATTATTATTATTTACTATTATTTATTATTATTATTTTTATTTATTATTATTATTATTATTATTATTATTATTATTATTATTTATTTTTATTTATTATTAATATTATCATTATCATTAAATTTGGTTGAATTTTGAACATCCTTAGTTCTGTGATAAACAAATTTATATTTATTATTACCAATAGACATATAAAATATTTGCTATTGAAATGTTTCACTCACAAAGGTAATTGAATCATTTAGGTTCCCCTATTGCCGCTCAGTATCAAAGATGTTACTCAATGAAATCACATCAATAAAAGTTTCGTATTTTCTGCACTTTCCTATCTTAATTCTTCTCTTAGTTTCATCTTATCTACCCGTGCCGGTTGCTAAACGAGAGTTCTACATCCATTATATAGCTCAAATAATCCATAGAAATAAAATCTATAAAACATTTTTAATCGATTATAATACGGGTGAAATATTTCCTAATTTCCCATCAATATTGTTGTATATTCCCCTTTGCAGTCTTTCATATTGTAATTAATCGATTAGCTCCTATTAATAAATGATGAAAGTATTTCCACAGTCAAAATTATTAATTTTTCATAATTTTAAAAGTATTGAAATTTAATAATTTCCTGATGTTAATAAAAATTAGTTACTAATCGATTGCCTGATGAAGAGGAGGCGGAAAAAGATTTTATTAAAATGTCTCAAGAATCATTGAGAGATTTCCTTATACCGAGTTGCACAATTGGAAATGATGCCGGGAATTTATTTGTACAAGTATCTACATATTTAGGGAGTTATCGATTCAGTAAATATTGTGTTTATCAGTTCCAGTTCACAAAATTTAAACTATCGAATTATTTTTGTATATCACCAATTATTGATATTTTTTATAATTGTTTCAGCAACAACAACTTCTGAAAATAAACCAGCTGCGAGTGGTTCAGGTGTGGATTTTTGTTTTTTATTTTCTTTTATCCTTTTCACTATTGATCTCGAATAGTTTAATATATCGATTTATTTTTCCTTCATTTCAGATATCTATAAATAAAAAATCAAATTGTAAATTGCCGAGATCTATAATGAAAAAATTTTATTATATATAAAAATTTCCTATAAAATTGCTTATTTTATTATCAAATGTGAAAAACACGAAAATTGTTGATTTAAAATAATAATCGATATTCAACATGCTATAAGTTCCGTGAGAATGCCGTTGTAACTAAAATGTTTTAAGAATATATTTAGTAAACTAAAAATGATAAAAGAAATCTAATTGATCAATCTCCGTCGAGTGATTTAGCCAGCCCTTCTAGCAATTGAATATAATTATAATTAGGTTAGAAGAATAAATATTACATTTCTCATTGGAAAATATAAAATGGCTGGAAAGAAACTATAAAATATATTTTATTATCAATATACAATAAAATATTTTATTGATTTAAAAAATAGAAAAATCTATTTAAATTTATATTGATTTCTTATACAAATATTTATTTATATTTATTTAAATTTGATCAAATAATTCCCATTAATAATAATAGTAATAATAATAATAATAATAATAAAGTCATGATTTCTTGTTAGCAGCATTAATTAAATATTAAACAAGTAAATGAAGAAATAAAGATCAACATAGTATGGAAAGGCATTGCTGTAGAAATGGGCCTCAAGAGCAAATTAACTAAAATCTTCGTTACAAAAAATCCGATCTTCCCAACTTCTACCACCTAATAAAAAAACCTGTTATCAAAATTAGTCCGATTGTATCTAACACAAATGGGCCAACAACTAAAACAAGTTGGCTCCTTTCCAAGATCTTAAAACCATTATTGGACACTGTACCACATTATCTTCAGAGCAGCAACTGCCTTATGGCAAGATTTAATAAAAACAGAATTATTCACAGAGAATTTCAATACCCCTACAATCTTGATGTCTTATCACTATACACATCTATTTAACCAAAAGATGCTAATAAATGTTTAGAAAAGAAATTAAGAGAAAGCAACTTGTTAATAAAGGAAATGAATACCGAGAATATCATCAAATATCTTACTGTTATCCTCCAGAAAACCTATTTCACCTTTGAACAAAAAATATATAAACAAGTTAAAGGTTCTAGCTATGGGTTCTAGCATATCAGGATTGTTAGCAATCATCTTTATGGATAACTTCGAACGACAGACAATGAGGACCATACAACACATCGGTTTCTATGCAAGATATGTATAAGAGCAGAAAGGAAGCGAGGGAAATATTTCATACAT
>CAUHTR010007545.1:0-87797 GCA_959609185.1 Schmidtea polychroa | reverse complement strand
AAATATTTCATACATTTAATGCGGCTCACCGACATATTAAGTTTGAAATCGAATATCCGGAAGAAGATGGATCCCTCAATTTATTGGACTTAAAAATTAAAATAGAAGCAGATACTCCAACATATGGATTCTACAAAAAACCTACTCACAAAGAAATATTTTTGCATTAGAGATCAACGCTTCCATACTTACAGAAAGTACATGTCATAGAAAACGAGAAACAAAGGATAGCCAATCGATGTACTGAAGAAAATGAGAACTATAAAGAACAATTAAACTTCAATAAAGTCCTAAACAGCAACGGATATCAAAGTAAAGACATTGAAAGAATAAATTTTACCCCAAAAGGATTTTGGGAGATAACGAAATAAGAAGAAATATTTATATCTGAATATCCCATTCATCAGTTCTTCTTCAAGATCCTGAAAGAACTGAAACGCACTGGCCTTCCAATTCGTATAGCACATAAATCTTAGACATTGAGAAAAGATCTGGCAAACAACACAAAAAAAAACATTTGCACAATGTATGCAAAGAACTACGCTTAGGCACTTGCATCAAAAAGTTGAAGAAAATTTACATTCTGGTGGAAAATAAATATGTATCAATATCAATAAATATCAACCAAAGGAAATAAAAAATATTCTAATTGAAATCTTAGACAATGGAAACATCTAAAAGAAAAATGTCAGATTTAAAGAAGCAATTCTCACCATAAACAGATGGCCAACAATCAAAACTATAGAATTAATGAAAGTGCAAATCCGATTTGTTGTTAATCTCGAGGATTTTATTTTAATTATAAATTATAAATAATTAAATCACATTTTAAGTCAGTAAACATTTAACAATCATTAGTAAATAAAACAAAAAAAATTTATTAAAAAATTAAAAACTACTTGTAAAAACTTTAAAAATTTTTATTTTTATTATTTTTATTTATTTTAACCAATGAGAAGAGAGAAATGATAATAAAAAAGAATATCAAAAAGCATTAGAAAATTGAAACAGCTCAATTCAAAGAAATTGATAAAGAATATTTTTATAATCGAAAATTATTTCATTTTATCCAATATATAATTCGCTGCAAAAGGCTTATAGTACCATTTACTTGCTTAATATTTAATTAATGCTGTTATCAGGAAATCATCACAACAATAATAATAATAATAATAATAATAATAATAATAATAATATAATAATAATAATAATAATAATAATAATAATAATAATAATAATAATAATAATAATAATAATAATAATAATAATAATAATAATAATAATATTAATTTCTTGGTTTAAAAAATAGAAAAAATCAATTGTAAATTGTATTGATTTCTTATACAAAAATTTTTTTACGGATGCCTAACATTAAAATAATATAAACATTACAAGCTTTGTGATACCCAGTGCAAATCCCAATAGTAAACTAGTTTCGAGCTTTTGGCTATCATCAGTACTATGCAGGAGACGCGAAGATTTCTCTTCGCGTCAGGTAAGTATACAATATTGCTAATTCAACTCTATTGCATGCTTTCCCTGGTACACTGGAAGTCACATCACTTGCAAATTAGCTAAATCACAGATTATATATATATATATATATATATATATATATATATATATATATATATATATATATATATATATATATATATATATATATATATATATATATATATATATATATATATATATATATATATATATATATATATATATATATATATATATATATATATATATTTATTTATTTTCGGTACTGCTTTTTTCAAGCAAATTTAAATTCACTTGAAAAAGGCAGTGCCGAAAATTCGTGAGTATCAACAAACATCGATATTATAGTCTTCAAACTCTCTTCAATAAATTCAATGGAAAAAATAATCAGTGGTGAAATTGGAAGAAATAAAAGTTCTTATAATATATTTGAATTAAATTTTAAAAGATATAAGCCTCATTTTATTCAATTCTGCATTTTTTTTGAAATATAATAATTAGATATACTTGGATTTGGATTGAATGATACGGAGGAACAGGAGAATGATAAAGCATTTCTTGATGATTTATTAATGCCCTCTGATAAGCAGATGTCGATTTTTGATGATTTCATTGGTCAAAATCAGCAAAGTAATGACAATAAGGAACCGGACTGGGGTTCCTTATTTGGAGGCGCAGGGTCACTGATGAATCAAGAGATGAGTCAAGCATCATTATCTATGCTTGATTTAGATTCGGTTAATAAAGCGATGATGATGATTCGATGATATTGTTCCGTGATATTTTTAGAATTCCTCAGCTCAGCCTCAAGCTGCTAGCCAGATGTTAGCAGGAATTATGCCCTCCGCCTTACTTGATCACCGTTCCCAGTTATCTGGGCTGGACCCTTTCGGTTCTCTTTCCACGCCTTCCAACACTGCCATGGGCGGTAGTCAACAATCAATTTCAATGAATTCTTCAATGAAAGATAAAAAGGTAGAAATGGAAATTTTCCTTAACCTATAAAGAACAAATGTAATAATTGACAGAGCAACACAGCTGCTTGGATCACCATGTTTGCGGACCTCGATCCATTGGCCAATCCAGATACTCTCAGTAAGAAGGAGGGTCAAATTACCGACACGTAATTTATGGATCAATGAATCCGAATTTTGATGTTGTTATTGCGCTTATTTGTCATCATATTCCTTGTCTAGCAGGGCTGTCCAATCAATGTGATAATTATCCTATTGGCCCATTTTTGATTTGGTTTCGGACAATAATATAAATTGATATTTCGTTTTTGTTCTCTGGTACCATCATTGTTTTTGCTAATGGCAATTATTGATGTTTGTGTGTGTGTGTGTGATTATCGATTTCCCTATGATTTTTGGATAAATTTAATTTGAATTCAATTAATTGATATTATTACACAAATAATACGTATGAAATCAAGTTGGAAATTGTCAATATAATATTCGAGTATTTCCATTGGTTAATAGAAAATGTCAGTTACATCTCACGGTTGGGATATTATATCGACTGGACAGCAGACAGTTGGACTTATCGAAAGTTATGAGCACATTATTGTTAAATTTCAATGGCGTATCAGTTATGCTAAGTTTTATTCGTGTATAGTGTGGGACAGTCGTTCTAATGGTGGTCATCGGTTCGTGGAAGAGTGATGTTAATTTTAATTTCCAACTTTTGGTTAAAATTTAGCATACGAAACTGAAGGATTTCACGAACTTAGTAAATTCAGAGTCGTGATTATGACTTTATGGAATTCTGAAAATATGTCTGTATTGTTAATGATTCGCGATCTTCATTTAAAACTTAGGGCTTCTCCGTCGCTGGCAGATTTTTAAGAACCTCTAGCATAGACCATTTTGGGGCTGTTCAATATTAGCGACGGTAAAAAGGTAATGGTTCACATACTGCACTTGAATTAATTTTCTGGGTAGACCATTTTTTACATAAAGAAGGAATATTCAAGTATTCCTATTGTCATGGTTGTATGGAATTATCGGTTGCGTGGAAATTATTTTGATCTGAAATTAATTACTGTAATTATGTAATATACAGTATGTTGAGGTTAGCGCAAAAACCAATAAAAATGATATATAAAAGGAAAGCATAACAAATAATGGTAAAATCAATAAAACTGCAAAATTAATTAAAATTTACTAAAAATCAATATTGTGTGGGTTATGGTTGGACGCCAAATTGATAGGCGAGTTCAGAAATTATATTAAAAATTTAATAAGGTGTTCACAGGGAAAGTTAATGCGAAAGAACAAATTAAAATAAATAAATTAATCGGTAATGGAAAAGCCGAGCCAATGGGATGCCCGTTTCCATGGGAAACCCGAGGACTGTAGGAAACCCGATGCGCAGTGAGACCCGAGCAACAAGATAAAAGAGGGAATATTTTGAGCCCTAATCAAGGGTAAACAAATGAAAGTAATCAAGAAAAACCTCAAATATTGATTTTGGGTCCCGTGGAAATAATTAAGCGCAATTTTCTAGATAATTGGCCTCTCAAGAATAATATGAAAAGATAGCTCAGAAGTGATCAAGCCGCCAGTTGGTCGAAGAAAAGTTAACCAACAAATTTGCGAGAGTAAAACCAAGAAAACTTTGAACTTAATTACTGAAATTATGTAATATACAGTGAAAGGGTAGAATTCACGTTTAAGTTAAAACTGGATATTGCTAATAAACATTTAAATTGTATATATCAGATTACATGAATTTTTATATAAATATTTAAATTAATAAATTAAAGTAAGTTTAAAATATAAAAATAAATTAAAATATATTAAATATTAAAATAAATTAAACCAGCATTGAAATCAGCATCAAAATTAAAATAATAAAAAAGCCTCGAACAGATTGTTTGAATATTACAAAAAAGCGCAGTTTTGTGAATAAAATAAATTTAGTAATTTTATTTGTTTAATTTATTAATTATGGGGATTGAGAATGAATTCGACGTTGTTGCGGCTAACATACAGTATATCTCTGAATTTTTTCAAGTGACAAAACTGTCTGATAGTTTCGAAGAGTTTAATTTGTGTTAACTATTATAATGAGGATTGATTTAAAACTAAATATGAAAGACCACTAATCAGCTGATAAATAGGTTCATTCACCAATATTGCTTGCAATAAACAGATTTACATTTGTTTTTATTCTATTTAAAACGATTATAAGTTTGTTAAAATAGAGAATAAAATGAAGTTTTAAAACGCTATTTTCACATATTAAAGCAAATTTAGCTATGTGGAAAGGCACAATTATTTTAGCAATATATTCTGTGTAAAATAAAATTTTTGGTATAAAAAAATTGATGTAACTTATATGAAGTTTAAGTTGGATATTATAATTAATTACCGTTTAGAGTCAACCACGCCAGACAGGTGTTACTTGCTGAGGAAATAGCCGCTTAATATGACATAAGGTCTCATTTTGGAGAAGCGCAGTTGGAGTAATGTGAATATTATTATGCATTATTTTAATCTCTAGCTGTTTCTTTAGATTTTTTTGATTTTAATTTAGATTTGATTTAGCATTCCAAAGAGATTGTAAGAGGCATTTCAAGTTTTGTCTTATTCTAAATTTCCCATTGTATTGGTTAATCAGATGGAAATCACGCGGCCTCATTACAATATCAATTGATTAAGGTGTTAGCACTTTTATATTGAGTTTGCTAGCAAGCGGTGCCAAATGATAAAATCAAGGTTATAGTTATTGCAAGGAGGCATTTTAAGATTAGATTAAAATTAATATTTCTGAATTGATTTGAGTCTCGGTATTTAGTTATCAATTTGGTGATTTTATTTTATATTTATTGTCAATTTACATTGGGTGGCTTGTTACTTATTTAATGAGAGAGGAAGAGTAATTATAATCAGTACCAGACCGGCTGTTATTATTTATTACATGAAGGCTCCATAAAATCATCGATTTAAATTAACCATGCTTAAAATAAGTATTTTGGCTCGACAAGAAATAATAACTTTATTATTAGTGATAAGATTAAATCCTGTTCTGTGGTCGTTGCTCCATCTGGTTGGGATACCTTTCCCACTCTAGTATCCTGGTATAATTTTAATGGTTCAATGTCTAAGTTGGCTACCCGAATTGGTATTCTGCCATATTCAACTTGCCCCACACTGTGCTGTGACAGGTACATTATACTTTTCTGAGAAACTAGAATCTGGTTCGAATAATACGTCTCCTTGCCAGTGTTTACTGACCGCCACGAAACACACTGTTTCTGCCCCGGTGGGGATCATTTTGGTGTGATCCATGAACGCTGTTTCGTCATTATAAATTTTATTTTTCTACCAATTGATCGGACTAATAAACCTGTGGCACAATCAAAGGACAACTCCTTTCAGTTTCTTTAAAACATCCATTTCCAATAGACATTCTGCTGGCAAATTGCGCATGAACTATAACATCATGGTTTAACTCTTGGTCACATAACTTTATCTGATATATTAACATCTCAATGATATTCAACCGTGTTCCAGTAGCACCTGTTAAGAGTGCTCTTGTAAGGATTCAAATTCCTTTTGGTTCACCAGTTTAGCCTCGATATTAGTGCTATCTGCTCCAGAACCTATAACTGCATTTACTGTATGTCGATTAATTCTTATCTTTATTATTGGATTTTTTGCTAAATCCGTCAGTCTATCTGCCATAAATACCGTACCATGAGAAATTTATATGGTATTCGCTCTGTCTCTGTCAACTTCAGATTGGTTTGTATCGGTAAATTGTGGATCATAAGTTTTAAATTTCATATTTGTTTGTTCTGCTTTCATTTGCTCTAGGGATTCCACTGGATAGTGTATCTCTTCTAACCTTGGTAGAGTTATTAATTTTCCACTTTAGAAGCTGATGGTTAAGTTCTTATATTTGGTAATTAAAATATTTCGGACATCATTTTAATTTAGGTTATATTATCCCGCACTTTATTTCTGAACCGTCGTATTCACGTTCTGGCAATTGACTTCCATCAAAGATTCGCTTTGAAAAAGTAATTTCTAAGTGGAGCTCTTTTTCGCTTAAAATTGGTTTTTTGTTGTTGGTTCTTTTACGCTATCTTCTTTGTCTACTTAATCCATTATTTGAGTCTCAATTACCTTTTCCCTTTGAATTGTTATCGTCCCAATAACTTGGATTATCCTCAATTTCGATTCCCACAACTTCATGTTTGACTAGGTCTTTATGCTTGATCTGCTTTATTTCTCTTCTGTGATGCTTGAAAATCATAAATTCTGCACACATAGGACACAATACTAGTAGCAATTTCTATGACCAACCGCCTATTTTAAATATACTATAAGTCGATAGTAACTGAGTGATGAATAAATTCAAAATCACAAATATTACATATATTCCCGAACATCCTGCAACGAATATACCGAAATTGGTAAATCGTCCATAGATCTTGATCATCACATTTTTCGCCGCTTCTTTATAAATGCACTGGTCCGAATAACAAATTGTAATCTGGATGCATTTCGTTGGCCTGGTATATGGTTATTAATAATTTCGGCTATACCTCTTTCTCTAATTTGTGTGAATAGCAAGGTCTGTTTTGCTTCTTCCATATCATCTGGTGTATATATCTCACCACGAGATAATTCATCCAATGACTTGAACTCTGCATTTTCTGTCAATTTAGCTGCTTCAAGCGTTTCAACTTTTTGCCTTACTGGCTTTCTATCTAGTAAAGATATCTACACATTTTTCACCTTATATAAGGGTGACATTGTGGGGTTACAAATTGCTGACTGAGGCTTTTCTTTTTCCTCCAATTATTTCCTCATTACTGTCATAACAAACCTCAATTTGCCTTGATAAAATACTACGAGTTCCAGTGTACATTGATTAAAATGTGCCAATTGTACTTCTACTGGTAACTGTAGATTGCTTTTCCCATGATCCATCCGAACATGCCATCTTCCAATAACATTGGAGTAACTTATTCTGGATTTACTACCGATATCGCTAATCTATTTCTAATTATCTCTCGATTCAATTTACACTCATTCAGAATCACCTCTCTGTACATTTCCTGTACCTGACCTTGCAGGTCGTAATAAAAATAATCAATTTTATTATTTATATAATTCGAAATCTTGATGTCCTTGACATGCAATGATTTTGCCGCTGGCATTTATCCCTTGGATAAGAATATTCCTTTATAGTTTGTTTCGTACGTTTGGTTTTCTTTTCTTTTCGAACAAGCTTCAGATTCATCCTCAGATACTAATACGACTGGAGTATTCTCACAACTGATATCCTCCTTTTCCGTTTTATTGATTCTTTTCAATTTTTCTGTTTTATCCCATACTTGTTCTTGTCCCATTCAATTTTGTGAACAAGATTTTCATTAACAATGACATCTCGCAATGGTTTCTCATTGCTTCGTATAGCAGCATGGCTGTTCCCGTTTTACAACTAGAAAATCGTGAATTACATTGAGAATGAGCCATTAATTTTTCCGAAGACACCTCGAAGGTTCCCTCATACTCTCTCAATTCCACTGAATAATCCTCGATATTGACTAAGAAATGTACTAATTTGTTTCTTCGTAATTTCTTTCTCCCTTAGCACGTTCTATCATGGCCGATAGTACCCCCACGAGTAATCGTTACCCGTATTGTTTTGCCAACTTCTGCTGGAAGTGATACCTCACTATCTATCTTTATTGATCCTGTTCGGAAAGCATCAAGACAATCTTCCGGTAATATTGTTACTAGTCTTGGAATTAGTTTTGCCGATCGGAAAGCTGAGTAACTATGACTACCACAAATAGTACTCGAACGAGGCTCTTTGTACTCAACATTCCTTTATTTTAGTCCGATAAAATTCGCTTTCTTGATAGCCGTAAAACTATACTAATTCTCCCTTTTGTATTTTCATCGGTTAGGCCTCTTTACACTCGATAGCGTCTACTAACGAGTAAATTCGAGATAACTTTGGAACACTACAATCAAACACCGTCAATGCATTTGGCATTCTCAGTATTCCCAAGATTACTAAAAACATCATAATCATAATGATATTATGATTATTTAGTAATTACTAATGAATCAGGATTGTTTGAAATTGATTTACTAAAAAAGATTTTTATTATTGTTTTTTTCATGGGACCCTTAATTTTTTGGGAACAGTAATAAAATCAAAAGAAAAAGTAATTATGGGGTTCATCTCATTAAATAAAAATCTCATGTTGGTAAATAATTATTATTCAGACAATGGAAATTAAAATTTTGAATTCATCGGAGATGGAGAAATTTATGATTTTTTTGTTTATCCAATGGGAGATCTATCAGAAACAGATTTTAAATATTAAAAAGAATGAAAATACATGGCATCAAGTATTTCAATGATTTAAAAGGATCTCCTTGTCTCAAATTCAAAGAATTTCTAAATATACAAGACTTGTTTAAATTCCTAAAATAGGATTGTTCTGAAGTTTATAAAGTGAAAATTCTTCCATGTTATGTAAGAAAAAAAATTGTACTCATCATTACTCAAAGAGCCTTCAGCAACATAGAACTTCCAAGACAAAAGCTTTCAAGATGTAAACTTTCATGACAATAAAGATTCTTTGAATAGACTAAATGAATTTCAATTAAAAAAGAAAAAATTAGATGAAAGACTTGTAAACTATAAAAATATAAAATCTTGATGGACTAATGCTGATAGTGGAATAAAAATTACATGTATAGAAATCAATTGTATAGAAGTTTTGTAAGTTTCAACTGCAGTATTTTCTGGTGTTGGATAAATTGGTATAGCTCCATTAGTTTATGGCAGGATGGGTCTTCATTTGGACGCCACAGCATGGTTCGAAGCCTATTTAGGTTCGTAATCCGGGTGGAACAGATATGGCTTTTTTTACATGATATTTTTTTATATAATTAATAGATATAAAAATAGATGTAATCAATAGATGGTATCTAGTTGTTTGTTGGTTGCAGGTATCTGGTTGTTAACTGGTTGTTTGTATCAGGTTGATGGGTTGGGGGTATGTTGGGGTTGAGTGTGACCAATACCCTTACCACCAATATCCACAGGGGGACAAAGCATCCTGTCGGATAAACTCAGACTATATATAATAAAACGAATTAACAATTATTAATAGTTGTTTTAAAAAGGAAATTAATTCGAGAAAGGGTATAAGAACGTGCGAAAGGCCAAAATATTTAACGGAATTTATATGGATGTGGAACAACAGTAAAAGTCTTTGTAGATCTTTGCTTAATTTAAATAAAATTTAAATTGGTACCTTATTTATTTTTATTATTTTTTATTTATTGGCTTTTTTTACATGATGCTACTTTTGGCTTTTTTTACATGAGATTATAGCACCAAGCATCTACAGGAGTCGGAATGCTGATAGGAAAAAATGTAATTGAAAAGTAATAACATAATAGTAAAGTAACAAGTTTAATTGCAAAGTAAAGATGAGTAAAATCATAACGGCAACGGAATGCTGATAGATGAAAATCTATCCACACAGTAATTTTCTTTGACCCAAAAAATGTTGACGAGTTAGGAGTGTTCTAGGTAAACTGGATTTTGATTTATATCCAGCGATATTATTTATAAAGAAAAATATAAGCATCAAACTCGATATGTAGAACACGAGGCATTGTAAGAGTTAATGATGCCAGCGACAAATTAATACCATTCCTCTAAAAATAATACCTTACCATCCCATCGTCGTGGCGAAAAAATAACTTACAGTTTACCGCGTAAAAAGATAGAATCACAGTGAAATACAAATACCGTTAATCAACAAATCCTTCCCATAACACGTTAATTAATATCGTTTCTTTCGAAATAAGTTTATATCACTTATTCCCTTTAGCTAGTTAAATAGTCCCAGTAATATAGGTAAAAGTATTAAATATTTAAGTTTATGGGTAAATCAATCTCGGTGTAAAATATTTGAACTTCCATTGAACCTTAATAAATAGAGATAGATTTATTAGAAAGCTTGACTATGAATCAGTAAATATATCGATGTTTTTATGATATTCACAAAATTTCGGCACTGCCTTTTCAAATGATTTTAAGGTAGATTCAATTTTAATAACTGCTTTATTATTATTAAGTTAAATATTATAAATCATAATGGTTAATGAATATAATTTTTCTTTCTTTCCCCTCTAATAACATCATGAACATCTCAACCCCTTTAGTAAGAAGCTTTCGAACAAAGAGGCCCAACTTTGTCTAGAAATTCAGCGACTACGTGAAAGACTGAGTAAGAAACAGAGAAAATAAATCAGTTAAAGACAACTTGGCTTTCACTGGATAAGGCTCCTGAATTGCACCAGCCCATCTTTCTCTTGGATCAAGCTAGAGGAGAACTTGTGTTGGAAAGTCTAGCTCAGCTGTTAATATCCCTGAAACAGCATGAGTTGCTGTTAAAAATGTATACGGCAAGAGAACTGGACCTGATACCCAGTCATCACTTATCATCAAGCAGTAGCTTTTTGAAGACCACCCAAACTACCAAAGTCCCGGTTCCCCAACCAGTACCCGTAGTATCAGTACTGAGGATTGCAGTATCTGTTAACTGGTTTACCGGTGAATTGCCAAAAAATATCCTTAAAATTTTAACCGGTAAATAGAATGGGATTGTTTCAGCCGAGTTAGCGAATGTTATATCGATTTATTATATGAAACAAAGTGTTAATTGATTTGTTTAAATATTTGTTCAAAAAAAAATAAAAGCAGCAAGTTAAAGTACCAGCGGTTTACATAAGCACCTCAAAAGTGAACACAAAAATTATTTATTGTGTTGGGTATTTTTTTATCACTGTCTGACTCCTTTGCGAGACTAATACAATTACACTTTTTATTGATTCAACCACACTTGATAGAACCATTTTTGCTCTGCACTTTTCAATACCAATGCTTTTATACCCATCTCGTAATTTGATTTCACTGTGTTAAATTAGTTCAGATCCAATTTTCCCAGAGGNAATATTGTGTATAGAGAAATTTTGTAATAAATAAATCATTCTAATAAACTGAAAATTAATTACTTATACTTTTTACTGAACTCATTCACATACCGATTTTTGGTTTTCGAACACACTGATTCAAATGCATTAAATAAGATTCACGTGAAGGACTTGAGATTTTGAAAAACGGACGCCGTAGGCGCCCGAGAAAAAACCTAGTTATTAAATATTAAATAAATAAATAAATATATATATATATTAAATTAGATTTAATTGATAAATATTTAGGAATCTTTAGGAATAAAATCAATATATAATTTTGGATAAATTTTTTGAATTATATATGAAGTTTTAACACTAGGACGGCCGGAAATATTTTATACCTTGGAAGGCCAAACCGGTCAATTTGACCGGTGCACATATGCTCCTTATTTTCATGCTGAGATTTCTATGATGCAACTCATTTAGCAATACTTTCTTTGTGCTACCAACACGCTTTCAAAATTTAACTATTTTTATTCTAACAGTAGTTAATTTATTAAACTACTTACAACAATGAAATAAAAATATTTGTTTAGCTGACACAAATCTGGTCATCTCAATTTGGATCTCCTTACTTCAGAGAAGTCATGTCTCGGAACCGTTTCCGTGAGATACTGCGCTTTCTTCGTTTTGATGAACAATGTTCTCGACGTCAAAGAGTAGAACAAGATAAATATGCCCATTTTCGTGAAATATTTGACTTGTTTGTTTCAAACTGTCTTCAAGTTTATACTCCTAATCCCTTCCTTACTGTCGACGAGCAACTTTTGCCGCTAAAAAATAGGTGTTGCTTCATCCAATTTATGCCAAATAAGTCTGATAAATTCGGTATCAAATACTGGATTCTCAGTGATGTCAAAACCAAATTTGTCATCAATCAAATGCCATATTTAGGGGCTCACGATAGAAACGAACGCTGTGGATTACGGCTGGGTAATTTTGTAGTCAGGAAACTAATGGAGCCATTTTTCAATAAAGGATACAATGTCTGCACTGACAATTTCTTTACAAGTCTCTCACTAGCTGAACATCTCCTTGTAAATCGAACAACATTGGTTGGTACTGTAAGATTAAATTCACGCTTTTTATCATCAGCTCACTTGGAGAAAAAGCCTCTTTTTGAATCGACTCATTTATCGTGTCAAAACACTGTCACTGTTTCCTATCAAGGCAAATCGGACAAGAAAGTCATTGTCATGTCAACATTCCATTCTACTGCTAGTGTGAGATCTGACGAAAAGAGAAAGCCTGAAATGATACACTTTTATAACAAAAATAAGACAGCTGTAGATACCATGGATAGCATGTTGCGTTTATACAGCAGTAAAGCCGCAACAGCAAGATGGCCAGTCGCTACTTTCTATGATTTGCTTGATAAAGCAGCTCTCAACGCTCATGTTATTTTCAAAGATGCTACGGGATCAACTATAAAAAGAAGGGATTTTATTTTTGAATTAGCTACATCTCTTTGTGAGGAGTTCAAAAGCCGTCGAACAGCAAGTCCCATCTCTGGTGAACTCTGTTCTGAACAACCAAAATTAAAGAAGCGAAAAACTTGTTCTGCTCCTCATTGTCATAACAAATCCGGAGCTATATGCCATGTATGTAGTAAAGTTTACTGTGGAAAACATTCCCAAATGACTGTTAAATGCTTCGGTTGTGTGTAAATTATATTTGGTTTTATATTTTCTAGTATGTAAGATGATTATGTGTGACTTTCTTGTGTGTTTCAATATACCGGTCAAATTGACCGGTTCGGCCTTCCATGGGGATGGCCTCATTATCTCAGTCGTGACAAATGCTATAATTGAAGCTTTGATATGCACAACAAGTTCACTAAAAATGAATAATTGTCACAAAATATGAGACGTTAATTCCTTTTCGTTTTCTCACAAAATAAAAATGAAATTGCTTAACGGTCAAAATAACCGCTCTGGCCGTCCTAGTGTTAAAATAATATTTTATAATAAAAAATGAAAAATTTTTATAGAACCCTTTAAAATTTAATATTATTTTATTTTGAGTTTTCCATATAATTTTAAAGTCCTTAAAGTTTTTATTTATTTCAACCAACGAGTAGGCAGAAAATGAAATTAAAAGGATCATAAAGCATTTAAAAATTGAAATAAATAATAATATTAATAAATAATGATGATGATGATAATAATGATAATAATAATAATAATAATAATAATAATAATAATAATAATAATAATAATAAAACAAATTAATTTATTAATTGAAAACATCAAGAATTTATAAAATCTTGCATGGCTTTCCGCTTATCTAAAATATTTGAGCATCCATCAATTTCATTTTGTAAATTTTCAAATCGCTTTTCCAGTTCCTCTCGCTGTTTCGCTAACAGCTTTATCTGTTTTTCATTTTCTTTTGTGATCTTATTGTGTTCCAATTGCCGTTCTAATTTATGCTCCCGATATTCCTTTAGCTGGTCATAACAAGTCACTGCTGCTGATTGGTTTAGAGGATTCAGTTCCAATCTATTGATAAATTTGGAAGTTGTCAAGCTTCGTGGTGGCTCCTTGATAAACATATTTCAACATTCATTCATGATCACGTAGATTACTTACAATATTATAGATCTGTAAGAATTTATTAATCAGCGGTGAGCACGCGTTAGGATCAAATAAAACCGTGGAGAATGTGAAAGAAAGAGGCAGCCCAGTATTATTCTGCACGAATACAATAGAAATAGACGAACACGTAAAATACCTTCAGTTTTGGTAATGCCAATTTTGTCAATTCCTTGTCTAAATGTTATTCAGATAATAATAATAATTAATAGAAATAATAATAAATGTTTTAGTTTATAATATAAATGTATTGTTGGTTATTGGGTCGTTAGTGAAATTTAAATTTAATGAATTGTTTCTCTGACTCCAAGCGTGCCTTTCGTTGACCCACAAAAAAATTGGAAACTTTATTGAATATGACAAATATTTTCACAATGATACAATTGGCTCAACAAGCTAACTACCGATTATACAGTGCTTATTACGACACTATGGTGAAGAATAGCACGCGCGCAGGCCCGACCTTAGAGCAAGGCGAACAAGGCAACCGCCTTGGGCCCCGCGCTTTTACTAAACATTTTTTACTACTTTTTACAATTTTTATATTATT
Source organism: Schmidtea polychroa (assembly GCA_959609185.1). Taxonomy (NCBI): domain Eukaryota; kingdom Metazoa; phylum Platyhelminthes; order Tricladida; family Dugesiidae; genus Schmidtea; species Schmidtea polychroa. The sequence goes on along the minus strand of CAUHTR010007545.1, from coordinate 73,128 downwards.
ACGTAATACTTGTCTTTTATATAACAACGGTATCAAGAAAACCTTCTATTTAATTTTCAGGATAAAATAATTAGAAAAATAGCGTACTAATATATAATAAAATGAATTATCTGCGATCTGTCACTGACAATTATGACATTTATTTAGAAATATTACCATTAATATTAAGAATATAAGCATGGGGCGTACTGGTGTAGCACTTTATCCATACCGGAGCCTTATGTCACATAAGTTATGTGGTCAATGATTATTGATTTCAGAGCTGTGCATCATAAATCAAAAAGTTAGCGCCGTTAATAATTAGTCCGATAATAAGAAAGTTAACTCCTTTAATCGTTAATAAGTAACTTTTCTAAAAATATAACGTAAGTCAACGTTAAACTGTTGATTCGTTAATTTTTACTGTATAAAAAAACGAAAAATTCACTTTTTTGTATAAAAAGACTAAACTATCTGAAAACACCTACAAAAAATTGCCAAACGAATTGAAACTATAAAATCAGATTTCTTTTTATCTTTTTAACTGCTCTAGAAACCGAAGGAACTTTTTTGGATTTCAGTATCAGGATAGGCAATTTATGGAACATAATCGAAAACATAAACTTTACATTAATTAACTTTATTTAGCTATTACTGAAGTATTATTTAAATAAGAATTGTTATTTGAATTTAAAAATTTCCATTAATTGATTTTTTAGTTGAAGGGATATGCCACCAAAACGAGATCTCGATTTTGGCAGAAAATATAAGTGGCAATGAAAAGAAAAAACTAAATGCAAAGCAAGAAAGCCAAATTAAGGCATTAACATAATCTCTCAATAAATTTCTTGTACAACAACATCAAAGTTCGTCAACATTGTCAACTTCTGAAGAATACAAATATGCAGAAACTTATGAAAATAACACAGAGTCTAGTATCGATACTTCTGATGTTGGGATAGTTGATACTTCTCAGATTACAGGGAGACGGATATCTGCAACAGCAAATGAAGAAAAACATGAGTTGGTTGGTTTGATAGATGTAAATGATGATTTTAGTGATCCAGCAACTTGGCCTGAACATTTGAATGCAGACGCTCGTTCTACAATTGTTTGCAAGGGGACAAAAAAATTAAAAACAAGGATTCTCCAGCAGATACCAATAGACGAAAATTTTCTACAACCCACTGAAAATCACATAAGGAAAATGGAGAAGTTGTCACCCGAAAATAGCTTATATATTCAGCAGCTAAGAACAAAATGTTTTGTTTCTGTTGCAAAGCTTTTGGCAACACTCATTTCTTTTTACTTCCGTTTTCTTTTCCGGGTTCCCACAGATCGCTTTTCCCGACGATTTTCCCTTAAGTAATTTTATTTATTTATTTATAAATTTGCTATTTAGGTATGATTTTAAAATTTAATTAAAAAAATTTCAATAATTATTGGGAACGTGTAATTTGTGAAGCGTTATTGATAAAGTCATTGGATCCGAAAATTAAAGTGCAAAATGCAATGAATACTTGTGTTTTGAATGTTTTTATATAGTTTTTTCTGAATTATATATATGGATTGTTGTTGTTAAATTAAATAATTATTAAATTTATGTAATCGATCAAATTATAGATTTTGAACAAATTTATTGATTATCATATTTTTAAATTATAAAAATTTTTTAAATTATAGCCAATAGAAAATTTTTTTTTAAATATTGATAACTAAAATTATCTAATTTAATAATTATTTAATTTAACAACAACAATCCGGTTACATGACAAATGCTCACAAGACAAATACGCACAAGACACTCACAGTGACAGGTGCGCACTATGACAAATGTGTACATACTAGATAAACTAGATTAACTAGATAAATTAGTCAACCCGAAGTAATGTATTTTTTCAATTTTAAAATGCTAGGATTACATGGAGTATTCAAAGAACCAGAGAGGAAATACAGTGATGATATATCTTAAGTTTGAATATAATAGATACAGAGAAAGCAAGACGACTGGTATAGTAACATGGAAGTGCAGACAATCAAAATCTTTCAACTGCAAGGCTATTGCCACAACAGATGGAAATAATGTTGTACAAACACGTACCCATTCGCATGATTACAAAAAGCCAAAGCCAACATTGTGATGAGAAATATTAAGGATAATATCAAGCATGTAGGTGCCTGTCAAAAGGTGCCTGTTTGGCTAGGTTCTATAAACTCTTTGACCTAGTGCTAGTGTTCCTAGAAAACAAAGATGATGCTTTACGAGCCAAATTGATTGATTCAAAAAATGACGTAGCTTATTTGACAGATTTGTTTCACAAATTTAATGAATCAAATCTACAGCTCCAAGGCGATGACCTGAACTTAATTAAAACAAAAACGGTTATTTCTTCATTTGTAGCAAAACTTCTTCTGTACAAACGAAATTTGGGAAGAGGAGAATTCAGCCAGTTTCCAAATTTATCAACAGTGGAAAAACATGATGAAGACTTGATTGCTTATTGCCAGCACTTGGAGGCTCTTCATTCTGACTTCAATACACGATTTGAAGATATTCTTAAAATGAACATACCCGATTGGGTTTTGGACCCTTTTTCAAATGCAAATACAGAAGAATCTCCAAAATTACAAGAAGAACTGATAGAAATAACAACAAATGAGGAATTAAAATTTAAATTCAAAAACGGCTACCAGTTGTTTTGGCTGCAAAAGCAAATACCCACGCTTTATCCTGGATTATGGGCTATCGTACAGAAGTTTATCATAGCCTTTCCATCATCTTATTTAGTGGAACGTGGTTTCAGTGCGGTCACAAATATGCTTACCAAAAAGAGAAACCGACTGCAAATAACTAATCGTGGTGATTTAAGAATGCTTCTGACAGAAATAGAGCCAAATGTAAATAAATTGGTAGCAGTACACCAGGTTCATCCTTCTCATTAGGATTAATATTAATTTTCTATGTATTAAAAATGAATTTCTTTGATTTAATAAATAATTTTATAATTTGAAAGTCAAGGTGCCTTATAACAACATCTTTCTTTATTTTGTCCCCTAGGTACAAATATAGATACATAAAAAACGCACTGTAAATTTTAGTTCGTTTGCTTAAATCCTTAAATAATGAAGAGTTCCAGGGGGCGTTAAGTAATTTTTTTTATGAAAAAGGGGCAGTAGGCCAAAAAAGTTTGGGAAACTATGATGTATCTGCTACTGCAAAAACATGATAGGAACCGAGATGATTGGCCTGAGTAATGATATTTTGGCTCTTCTACCGCAAAAATCTCCGATGACAAGAACCCTAGAAAGAAAACTATTTACAGTAAATCCATATTTTTCTTCTTTTGTGAGCATTTGTCTATGTGAGCACTTGTCTGACAACCAATTTGATCAAATTCACTTGAAAAAGGAAGTGCCAAAAATTCGTGAATATCAAAAACATCCATATTCATAATCCTGATTCATAATCGAGCTTTCTAATAAATAATAATAATAACAATAAAGTGATAATATAAGCCTTTTGCTGCGAATAATGTATTTAATGAAAAGATTTTCGACTATAATAATAATATAATAATAATAATAATAATAATAATAATAATAATATAAAAATAATAACTTAGTGTTTCCTTATTGATGTTTCCTGATTGATGAGATTGCTGAGGCGAAACGTTACCAGAAGACGATAAAAATTGCAACTGGTCATCATTAATTGGCCAATTGGTAAAAGAGTTTGGCATTGGTTGGATGCCAGTTATCCACGTATGACAAATATTGACCAATCGCTGCTTGAAATCTGGACCGAATAATTTCCTTGAGAAAGGAAATGAATGATAGAATAATGCATGTAAGGTCATGGCCAACACATCTGGATATGACTTAATTATTTAGATTATTTCAATACAATTTCCTTATATTGATTCTCACAACAAGAAATTGGTTCGCAATTTCATCTTCTACACTCATTACTAGCAATCCGAAATTGAGAGCGACTCGTTTGAAATATTTATTCTTTTCTTCAATAATTGATTCATTCTCAGCCTTCAAATAATAATTATTTGAACGTAAAATCCAGCAATATAACTAAAACAACCCTAAAAGTATCCAAGAAAACCCACCAAAATAAATCATTTAGAAGGCCAATAGATAAGTCTGATGAAAATACTTTCCACCAGATCCGTTTAAATTGCTTCTAAAAGGGAATCAAAGAATTATCAATCAAACTTATAAATTTTACCGCAATTTTCACGCGTTTTACAATAAGTCGCATTATGAATAACGGATCAACGCTACCAGGAAGGTCATTGCGCTCATTTTCATCAAAATCAACATACGGATAGAAATCTACAGACTTTAAATTCAGTATCTCAATTGAATTTTGCCCTTCGACCTGGATGCGAGAAAACAGTGAATTTCATTTCAATTATTTGATGAATCTACTCACAGGATTAGGGCCAAGGGTTTTATTGGCCACTTTAGCTGCTATTTCCTTCACATTCACATCTGAAATTTGAAGCTTGTCAATCACTCGTCAAAGTGTTCAATATTTAAATAAATTTCCCAAAAGAAAAATGACGTTAAATTTTATGAATAAAAAATTCTAAAAATATTTTAACACATTGACGGACAGTAGAAACAAGTGATGTTCGAAAATTGACATCATATGTTTTTGTAATTTTTAGAATATTAGAAGTATAGTTTTACTCTTTCTGCTTAAATAAACTTAATTTTGATTAATTTAGCACCTTTAATAAGGTAATTTAAAAAATGTAACTGACAGGTTTAATGGCTCAAATAATGGCTCAGTGTCTAAAAACAATCGTTTCGTTTTTGACGGCTATTGCCGGCATGCCACATAGTGAACTTCGCCTTGACGGCTATAGACGCAAGTGTCCGTCAACGTGTTAATAAATTTATGGGGGCTTGCGAATTGTCAAATCTAATAACCAAGCTATTGCGACATTAAAAGAATAGAGATTTGTTGAAACTTGAAAATATCGAAATTTCCTGTAGGAAGACTTTAATTTTTTAATATTAAGTCATAAATTTGAAATCGTTCAATATTTTTAAATTTTAATTAATTTCAATTAACGACATTTAAATCGTGAATTTTAAATCTTATTTTATTTTAATGCAATATTTTCAACGCAACGTCCAATGCGATTCTTCCGAGGTTTCTGACCAAAGATTTTGTCGTTTTCTGAATTTATTTATATTTGCAGTCAAATAATTGTAAAATTATTTATATTCAATCATTGCTGCATTGTAAAATAGACGTTGTCTCTTGACAGGAACAGAAAATTATATAATAATCATTATATCGCTATTTTGAATTACACCAAAGCGCATAAACTAAGGTACGTTTATCATAAATTATTATTAATAAATATTACTAAAGATAGTTGTTTTAATAATATAAAGGACACGTTAGATTTTAAATATACTTTATTTGTTAATTGTTATTTGTTATTATGATTTGTGAAGAAATTGTAACTGGCGACCACGCCGAGAAAATCGAACTGATTCACGCAGTGACAAGAAATCAGCTTAAAAAATGGTTATAGAATCTTTACCTAAACAGACAAAAGACATTTTAAATTTTAATATCAGAAGATTCGAGGGCCAAAGCACGATAGAAGCAGAGAAATGGCTCAAACATATTGAAGATTGGATGATCTTTAATGATCTAATTTTAGTAAGTATTTTTGATTTGTTATTTTCTGAAGAAGCATCTATTCTCTGGAAAGAATTTAAAGACATCTCCACAACAAATGAAAAAGCTCGTGACACATTTACAAAAAAGAAGTCCATTATGGATAAGATTTGTGACTTATCATCAGTGAAACAAAATCATGATGAAAGATTCGTTACATTCGAAATACGAGTCAAGAAATTCGTTGACGAGGTTTTCGACTGTGAAATTTAAAAGAGAATATTGTTGAAATGGTTTTGTTGCACAGAGTTCGGAACGAACTTTTGAAAGAAAATATACCAACAAAGGGCAACATCACGAGAGAAGAAATCAGAAATTTAGCAAAGGTGCATGAGGCACGAGAAGGTTATGATGTAAAAGAACGATTGGAAGAATTTCAGGCAGTAGCTAAATCAACATATGCAAACGTTGCTCAAGATAAAAAGAAGCGGTGGACTCAAAAATCATCTTTTGATAACATAATATATTCAAGTCGTCAACCAAAAAAAAAGTTATCAATATAGAAATGAAAGAAACAAAAGACAAATTGATAAAGTGAAACCTGTGGCAGAACAATATAATGAAAGGACAACTACGGATCGTAGACCACCACCGTTAGTTTCAATGAAAAATATCGCGTGAAAGGTTTATAATAGATGTTGTGGTTTACCTAAAGCCAGCAGAAGAAAGGTTAAAATCTGGTCAATGCTTTTGTTGTAGACAAAGTGCAGGGTTGCCAGATTTTGAAAACATCATGTCGGGAGTAACGAAAAAAAATGAAGGATGAAGGATGGCTGACTAATAATGAACACTACATTTATTATATAGCATTTTACAAATCGGGAGTTTTTGGCATGTATATCGGAAGTCGGGAAATATACTTTCATAACGGGAGACTCCCGACGAAATCGGGAGGTCTGGCAACCCTGACAAAGTGATCATATGCGATTTGAGTGTCCGTTGAAGGACAAATGCTTAATATGCGGTAAAGAAGGTCATTCATTTAGAAGTTGTAATTTGTTAGCAAAATCAATAAGTAATACTCAAAGACCCGAACGAAGAGTGTATGCATAATGTTGAGAAAAAAACCCAAGAAGACCCTGTTGTTTATATTTCGTCAGTAGGGTCGAGACAGTAGATGAGTATAAATAAAAATGTTGTAACGAAGGATGTGATGTTTAAGAAGGATGATGATAGGAAGTGGAGTACGATGGAAATAAATGAATTTTATGATGAAATGCTATGGGATTCAGGAGCTTCAATCAGTGTGATGAGTGAAAAATGTTGGAGATTGATTGGTAGTCCAACATTGATGAAAAGCAGAGTACGGTTGAGTGGAGTATTTTCAAAAGAAGACGAGAAATCTCTTGGAAGCGTAAATATCATTGCGAAATGGAACAAATAATGTCGAAAATTGAATGTTATTATTGTCAGAAAAATTCATTCAGATTTCATAGGAGGGATAGAAACCATGAGAATATTTGGCATGGAGCTTAAAGAAGTTAATAATATTGAGATTTACAGATTCTGATCGGTTAAAGTTTGCGTTATTGACGCTCAACTTGGACAGAAATTCGAAGTTGGGTACTTTAATATCTAAGTTTAGCAACATTTTTATGGCATCCAGTTATGACTTAGGTCATACAAAAGTAATAACACATGAAATAACGACTTCAGGTACTCCGATTTTACAAAATTCCAGAAGACAACCCATGCATTTAGAAAGCAAAATTGAAGAGTTAGTAGATAATTTATTACAAGCTGGAGTTGTGAGAAAATGTCAGAGTCCGTGGAACACACCACTTGTGATAGTTGGAAAACCAGATGATTCTATAAGAATATGTCTAGATTTTAGGTTATTAAATTCAGCCACAGAAAAGTTTTCATTTCCGATGGCAGACATGCAGTTGTTATTGGATTGTTTCGGTAAGTCAAAAATATTTTCATCAACTGATTTAGGTCAGGCTTATTATCAGGTAGAATTGCATGGAAATTCCCAAATGACGGCATTTAGTACAAAAGAGGGACAGTTCTGTTTTAACAGGTTGCCATTTGGTTTGTCAACAGCCCCTGCCACTTTTCAGAAATTGATGCATCAGATATTGGAAGGATTAATTTTTAAAGGAGTGGTTGTATATCTTGATGACATTTTAATATATGCAGAAAATAAGGAAACTCACGATAAACTTCTATTTGAAGTATTCACACGAATTAGAGATGCCGGTTTGAAAGTTAATCCTGAGAAATGCGCGTTCTATAAAAGCATATTAAATTTCATTGAGCAAACAGTGAGTGAAAAGTTAATTCAAACAAATAAAAGAAAGATTTCAGAAATTGAAAATGCAACCGAACCAAAAAGTGTTACAGAATTGAGATCATTCTTAGGTTTAACGAATTATTATCGACGGTTTATTAAGAATTATTCAATGATAGCAGCACCTTTGTAGAATGTAGAAAAAATATTTTATCAATTTAAAGAAACTTTTGTGTGAAGCACCAATTTAGAATTTACAAGGGCAGATCGACTATTCATCCTTGAAACGGATGCTAGTTTTGGAGCCATAGGTGCAGTTTTATCTCAGATTAAGGAAGACGATACTGAAGGAGTGATAGCATATGGTTCAAGACATTTGACAACATATGAAATGGGGTATTATGTTACTAGAAAAGAGTTGTTGACACTCCACGAGTTTATTGTACATTTCAGACAATATTTATATGGAATAAGATTTGTAGCCAGAACAGATCACAAGGCATTAGTGTTTATGAACACTACAAAGAAACCAATAAGCCCACAGTTTTAAATATGGATGGCAAATTTGTCTGAATATGATTTTGAGTTACAATATAGGAAGGGAGAAGAACATGGAAATGCAGATGGTATGTCTCGTTTAAATAATACGATATGCGCTCATTGTCAGATTAAACTCAAGGGCGCCAAAGAAACAAAGTGTAGAACTTGGTACATAAATAGTCTACAAGGAAGTTCAAACATTATGGAAATTATAAAACAGAAGAAAAACGAAGACAAAATTATTTCAGAAATCATATCATCTCTTAATGGATAGGAGGCTCATATATCTTATGAAACAATCAGTAGTAATATTTTCAAGTATTTAAAAATATTACAGATATAAGACGATGCATTGATGATTAATACAGATGGAAAAATTGCAGTTGTAGTACCTGACACGTACGTAAAACATTGATAAATTATTTTCATATTGAATTATGCCATCTGGGCATTAAGAAGACCTTATGTTATTTAAAAGATATTTTATTTTGACCATCCATGAATCAGAGTATTACGGAATGTATTATTAAATGGAAGATCTGTGCAATTAGAAAGATTGATCAAGGAAGGACAAAGAAAATCCTATTGCCAAGAACAGGCGAACGGTTTTTAGAACAGATAGTAGTGGATATTGCATATATAGAAACAAAAGCAAGTAAGAAATATATGATAGTGATAATAGATCGTTTTAGTAAATTGGTCAGTTTATCAGCAACAAGTACACATGATGAATCAACGATTTTGAATGTCAATCTGAATAATTGGATATATCGTTTTGGTAGACCAGAAAGCATTCTTACAGATAGAGGAAGAATTTTTGAAGGATCAATGTTTCGTTATTGGATGAAAAGATTTGGCATAAAACAAGAATTTAGTTTACCATACCAACATCAGAATTTGATATACCAGAAATTGAAAAAAGAGATAGATCGAAGTCACGAAACGGGGAGAAAATTACTGCAATTACATAAAAGAAATTCCCAAAATTATTTTGAATTAAAATTTTTTATATAATCTTTAATAAATTTGAATGACAATGTCAAAAATCTGGCTGTTTTCAACAAAATACCGTAAATGATCTGAAATTCATAATAAATATGAAATTTAAATTTAAAAAGAACATTAACATGAAAAGATTAAAATGATTAAAAACACACTAGAAAAATGTAAATTTAATAAAAATTATAACTATTAACCGACCATCTGCTCATAATATTTGTCTTTGTTGCACATAATTTCTACACTTAGGTGTATTATTTATTACATTTAGACAACACCAGCAGTTCAAATACAAAAAAGACCCAAAAAGTTCATTAATAATTTTCACAAAAATGAAAGGGTTGAAATTTTTATACAATTCGTATTCTCTGATGCTTGATAGATCAAAACCGCCTAATAATTGTTGATACATTTAATAATTAAAAATCATATATAAAATTTGCAAATTATATTCTTGACAAATTTAATCTAAAAAAATGTCCAAATTTCTTCAATAATTCTTATTTATTCCGTTTAATAAAATTTACACAAAATAATATTATTATTTAAATTTTAATAATAATTAGTGTTTAAATAATATAATTATGAAATAGTAATTAGATACCGATATAGAAAAGTTTAATTAAAATATTTGCTATCATGTTATTACTATTATAAATAATTCTAAATGAATAATAATAGAATTGAGATAAATTTTAATATCTCATGATAATTTATTCATGATTTTCATTTACCTTATTTTTTTCAAACAAAGCATTTGAGTAACAGAAAAGTTAAAAAGGATTATTTTATTACAAATACAATATTATTAAAACTGAATAATAGTAAATATTATCAAAGCTTTACCCGTTTTACTTCATAAAATATTGAAACCTACCTAATTTCTCAAACATTTCATCAGCTATTTCTTGATCTGATTTTATTTTTTTATTTAATAATTTTGGAACATCCAAAATTGCATTAGCATATCTCAATAAATAGTTGTTGTGTTGAAGCAAGTCTAGATTCAATTTATCTAACTGATCAAAACCTACATCAAAATACTTATTTTAAATGATGAAAAAATCTATGTTTTACTGATTAAGATATTATTTTGTAATTCGATTTCTATTTCTTCAACATTTTGATATTCATTAAATTCTTCTTTTAAAGGTAAAATAGTTTCGGATGTAAGCTTACCAGGCCATTCGTGCTACAGATACAATAAATTAAGTCCAAAAATGTTAATTAAAAATTTTACTATGTTCATATATTTAATATATTCATCATAGTTTATCGGTAGGTCTGAAAATAAATTGTTAGAATTATTAAAATTAGTCATATATTATTATTACTATGACAACAGTTGGTAAAACAAAAGAAAATAAATGATGAGTTGTAATTTTGAAGTATTGTCTTATAAAGAAGGAAACGTTGTCATATTAAAGATATATTAACTTTCAATGTTGCGTTTAAATATAAATCATTAAATATAAATTATTAGAACTTTTTGCAATTTTTACCACTGATTTCTTTTCAATTGACATTGTATTTATTAAAAAACTTGACTATCAGAAGCGTCCGCAGGAATTTTTCCAATGGTGGGCAAAAATATTTTTTTACCAAGTAGACAATGTTCTAGGGGGAAGAGAGTTGAAAAAAAATACATGTGTATAATAAATATTTGAGTCATTTTACAAAATAGGACATTTTTTCGTTTATTTACAAAATAGAACACCTTTTTCAAAACCAGAACGTCAGTTAATATTGAAAGTTTTTATACAAATAGGATGATTTGAAATCATTGATTTCCAGATATAATTAATAACATTAAAAAAAAGGAAGCCTCTTAAAATAAAATTTTTTTATTAATTTTTTTTGTCTTGGGTTTTTCCAACATTGTTTGAGCGCATCAATTAAAATGTTTAAATTAATCGAAAAATAGAATGGTTGGGGAAATCCAGGGTGGCATATGCCCCTCTCGCCCCTTTCTTACGGACGCCCATGTTGACTATGAATCAGTAAAGATATCGATGTTTTTTTGATATATGCAAATCTTTGGCACCGACTTTTTCAAGCGATTTATATATATAAAAATTTGAGGTCGCAAAACAAAGTTAGAAATACTGTTTGAGGTTATCAATGTTTTTCATATCATCTTCATTAAATTTAATACTTTATCATACTTTTTCCCTGTTTCTTATGTGTGCTGTGTTGTGTGCAATTTTTTAGAAGGTTTTTTCGTGGATGTCTGATAGTGGAACTTTGTAAAGATTTACCTTCTCAAGTTATATGAAAAATCATATTCGTCTCTGGAGATACTGTCTATACACAGAAACTGTTTACAAGTGCATCCGTAAACCTTTAGGATTTTACACTTATAATGGAGCAAAATATTGGAGCTCAAATCATTATATTGGAGCTCTAAGGAAGATCTTTCGTCTGTGCTTAGGGTTGGTTCAAATCGATGTTTTTATAAGACTTTTTTAGACACCGGAGCATGAATAAACGTAATGAGTGTGAACAGTTTTAACGAGTTACTTGGAAAACAATTGATGAGAAGCGACGATAAGTTACGATATGCAAACGAAAGTACGACAGAGACAATTGGAAGAACAAAGGTTAAAGTAACTATTGTAGATATTTCCTAGGAAGTTAGATTCATTGTGGCGGAGAAAGTGACACCAGAGGTGATTGGAGGAGTAGAATCACAAGCAGCATTTGGATATAGACTGGCAAAAAAGAAAGATATCTAATCTAGTGAAAATGACAAGAACTATATTTGTAACATTAAAGCGAAATTCGGCAAACAAATAAAGGATGGAGAAAGATTGACGCGAGCGTTGGAAAATCTAAAGATTGATGAGGACAGTAAATTGAAGGAAATAATAACGAACAGTGGAAACGTGTTTATGGCGGATAAATGGGATGTGGATCGCACGCATTTAGTAAAACATAAGATAATTACAAGAGGTGAACAGATAAACATAAAACCATATCGTCAACCACTGAATTTGGAAACAAAAATTGAAGAAGCAATACAAAATTTGTACGAAAACGGGATTATGCGGAAATGCAACTCCTCATTGAACACGCCGTTAATCTGCGTATGGAAAAAAGAGAAAAAACATATTAGGCTATGCTTGGATTTCAGACAGCTGAACGCAGTAACAGAGCGGCAGGTATTCCCAATGCCAAACATAGACGAGATGTTAGATTTGTTAAGAGGGTCCGTTTATTTTAGCTCAATCGATCTTCATAATGTATATTACTAAGTTGAATTAGACGAAGAAGCGCAAGAGAAAACAGCCTTCTCAACAAAGAAAGGGCAATACTGTTTCAATAGAATGCCTTTCAGAATTGCTGCAGCACCAGGTAGTTTCCAGGAAAAGATGACAAAAGTAATAGGCAAAATAAATGGAGCAATGGTGTATTTGGATGACATTCTGATTTATTCGAATAGTAAAGAAAAACATTATACAACACTCAGTGAAGTATTAAAAGCGATCGAAGAAGCAGGACTAAAGATTAACCCAGAAAAGTGTCAAATAATAAAGAAAGAAATCAGATTCTTAGGACACATAATCAGTAAAGAAGGAGTACAGACCGATCCTTCTAAGATTCAGGCTATACAAAACTTTGGGAAGCCAAGTTGCGTAAAGAAACTTCGAAGCTTTCTAGGCATTTGTGATTATTATAGAAGATTCATCAGTGAGTATGCAAAGAAAGCAAGACGTTAGAACAATTTTGTAGCAGTCCGAGTAACAAAAGACTGGAATGAACTGAAGGAACGAATAACGTATTCGAGGGATTGAAGCTAGCACAATGGCACCGATCCTGTGGTTACCGGATCTGAGAAAGGCGTTCATTTTAGATACTGATGTCAGTTTTAATACCATTGGAGCAGTGCTTTCACAAAGAGATAAAGATGGAAAGAAGAAAGTACTTGCGTATGGATCACACTCGATGACGAGCCATGAAAAAGGATATTGCATTACAAGGAAGGAACTATTGGCGGTATACTATTTTTGTATTCATTTTATGCACTATCTCTACGGAAGAAGATTCACGCTAAGGACAGACCAAAAGGCGATCACGTTTATGATGACAGCCAAGAAGCCAATTACTTCACAATTTCAAACTTGGATCAATCATTTAAGCAGTTTGGATATAATCGTTGAATATAGAAAGGGTGTTAATCACCAAAATGCAGACATGGTGTCCAGAACTAAATGTGAAACGTGTGTTCAATGTCAAATGGCTCACGAAGAAGCTAAGAAAGGAAAAATGAAAAGTAGATTACTAAACTCGATCAGAGAAGAAGGTAGAAGCACCAATCAACAAATAAATTTAGAACAAGAATTACGAAAGAAAACGATGATATCTGAAAACGAGATACAAGAAACCATAAAGGAAATACATAGACTATTGTGTTATGCTGGAGTCGAGAAGATAGCTGATTATATGAAAGATAGATATATTGAGAAAAACCTGTGGAGTCAGATTCAGGAAACTATTCGAAGTTGTGAAACTTGTCAAAACACTAAGGCTATAATAATTGCAAAGAAGGAACCAGTAAAAAAACTAGAATCAACCGAATGTTTGAAATTATATTCGTGGATATATGTGGACCAATGCAAGAAACAAAAGGACGTGAGAAGTATATATTGAGTATAATAGACCAGTATAGGAATTATCAAGTATTGACAGCTATAACAAGACAAGACGAGGAAACAATAAAGCAAACGATTTTAGAAAAATGGATTTTAAGATTTGGATGCCCAAAGAAGTTAAGAGTTGATTGTGGGAAGGCGTTTGAATCAGTAATGATGAGAGAATTCACAAAGAAACTTAATATTAAGTTATTTTTTTCGAGTCCATACCATCACCAAACAAATGGACAGATGGAAAGCCAATTCAGGACAATACGAGAGCTGATAAATACTACTTTACGAGACAGAAGGAAGATGGATTGGGCAGAGATACTACCAGAAGTCGAATCTACATTAAATGCAACCAAACAAAAAACGACAGGAAAAAGCCCGGCAGAGATAGTTTTTGGATAAAAAGATTAGCAGGGAAAAATAGTACGGGTCAAAAGAAAAACAGGTAAAAGAAGAACAAGAAGAACAAACAAAGAGGAAATTCAATGTAGGAGAAAAAGTGTTAGTAAAATTAGAAACACGCAACAAAAGCCAGGACAGATATGAGGGACCATATAAAGTAATCGAAAAAGTGCATGACAGACGATATATCTTAATTAACTAGAAAAAAAGATTGAAAGAAACGTGGAAAAACTTTAAAAATTTCTTAAGGAAGGGGATATAAGGAAGTTGATAGATTCTTAAAGATTTAATTAGAAATTTTGTTAAATTTAAAAAAAATATTTTTATTGAAAAATATTTTAAAAAGAAGATTGAAATTTGTTTAAATAACAAAAATAAGAAAGACAAGTTTTTGAGTGTAAAATTTATTGAATAAAATTTATGGAATTATTAAGTGATTTGCAAACAGATATTAATGTTGTAACGGATGAGAATCTTAATACCCTATATATTTTTAAATAAATTCTTATAAGTATTTGAGTTAACCTACATTTTTATCTTTGCTGTTATTTTCTCTTTGGTGAATTCTTTATTCTCAAACAACCTGTCGACAATGTCCTCCTTTTTTAAAAATATGTTTCAATCTCTTCGCCTCTTCTTTTATAATTCAATAAACTTTTTCCAAGTCATCACCTTGACTGAACACCTTTGGCAATAATCTTTCGGTAATCGCGTCGGTGTTTACCGCTGTCACCATATTAGGATTCACATCCGTTACAACATTAATATCTGTTTGCAAATCACTTAATAATTCCATAAATTTTATTCAATAAATTATACACTCAAAGACTTGTCTTTCTTATTTTTGTTATTTAAACAAATTTCAATTTTCCTTTTAAAATATTTTTCGATAAAAATATTTTTTAAGAATGTTAAACTTCAATCTTCTTTTTAAAATATTTTTCAATAAAAATATTTTTTTTAATTTAACAAAATTTCTAATTAAATCTTTTAGAATCTATCAATTTTTTTATAATTGTTAACTTATGTTTCATTATTAACTTTACAGTATGGATAAACACCACCATCTTATACTCATTAGTTAACTCATATCATCATTTATCTTATTAACTTTATATTATTGATTTACATTAGGGCTGTCCAACCTCGGGAAACCAGAGGGCCGCAATGAAAAAAAAACTATTCGGGGGCCGCACACAATGCAAAGAATTTTTATCTAAAATAAATGGCTAAGGATAGCAAAACGCCTGCCTGTACGGAAAATTTTGGACTCAACACCTTCAGTTGTTACTAATGTATACTCTGGCGCTTGTTTTGAATTCATTGGATATTTCTGTCTGCACGGCCTGTCTTAGGACCGCACACCAAAATTAAAAAATGATATTATGTTAATAATTAATTGTACTAATGTTTAAGAAATATTATATGGTAAATATTTGATATTAGATATAGATATTGTCAAGAAATGAAAAATGTTATATTTCAATGAGAAATTTTCGGCAGCTTTGCATCGTTTACCAGTGTATCGATATCAATTTCAATGTTTGTGGTTGCCAAACGCAGTAAATTTGATAGCGATTTATCAGTCATGGAACTTCTATGCTTTGTAAATAAGATGGTATCAAATTATAGAGAAGTTCGCGGGCCACACAAAAGTACTTCGCGGGCCGCGGTTTGGACAGGTCTGATTTACATTACTATCAGCTTGCATTATACTTAAAATTATGTTGGGTTTTATGATATCAAAATCAACCGTTGGTTACTCTGACTCAACGTGTTCCAAAATAAATAAACACAAACTCCCAACGTATATTTGCTTATAGAAAATTTACAACTCTCAACAATTAATTACACTTTTAGTTAACCACAATTCTCACACAATTTCTGATCGGACTCCGCTCTGGAAGGTCTCAACCTTGTACGATTTTAAAAATACGTTCACCTCTCGATTCGATTCCGCTCTCTGATCCAATCTCTTTTAACACTCCTTTTCTAACTCTACAGATTTTCTTATAATCCTTTTCTTCTTTTAATTTTTTCCTCTAACTCCTACTGTCAGTTTCTTCTTCCCTACCTAAGGCTATCGCCGATTATGTGAATTTTTAGTTTCCTTATATACTCCCATAATCGGTGTAGTTGCCCCATTTTGACCTAATTGGTTTTGACTTCTTTGGTTATCATTCCCAAATTAGCTATTTCTGTTGACCCTCTTTGTAATTCCCCTTCTTTGGTTACCGTTGTTTATCCGGTTGTTTAGATAATTGCCCTCTGAATTCCTCGTATGTTTACCCTTCTAAATTGTCGTGCTCGGGTTTTCTTCATCGCTCGGGTTCTCCATTGGCTCGGGCTGCCCATTAGCTCGGGTTTCCCATTAGCCAATTAATTAATTAATTAATATTTTGCGTTTGTCATATTTGTCTGTTTTACGACTCTTTCTAAACATCTTCTAATAATTTCTTGCTCACTGTCTTCTTCACCATCCCCTAACCTACCTCTCTCTCGTTTCCAGCTTCAATTTCGATAACTTTTCACTTTATTCCACTTCCTCAGGTTCGCGCTTTTTCCATTTCATGTCTGATTGTACCCTTTTATAGTTCAATTTTTATAATATCTTTCTTTGCCATTGCTTCTCTAATTGACCGCCATTCAATTTCGGTTTTCCTTTTAATCTGAACTATATAATTTAAAATTTTACTTTTAAAACCTCAACAATTATATTACTCATATATTATTGACAACCTATATTAGTGTTAACTGGGGGTATTCCATTAACTTTATATCGTCAACTCATCTTATATATGCACTTATAGTATGCGTAAATCATATTATTTATGCTATTAATTTAACCTTTATTAATTTAACCTCCATGATCAGCTTTCTATCATCTCTTTATATTATTATCAACGTATATCCATTCGTATTATTTATACTAAGTACGTCGTCGCCCATACTCTATCTTGTACACCTATCCGAGATTATAACCGAATTACTTTAAATCAATTCTATCATTATTATTACCGTTCCAAATTGCGTAGATTAACTTATTTAATTGGTTATATTCCACATATGGTTTAGTACCACCCTCGGTTTGCGTCTCCAACTATTTTACATGTATATTATTCAATTGTATTAAGCGCTTTATTATATTATCGGTGATGTTTACCCGACAACCATCGTGAATTAACCTACAGGATAAATAGCCGAACTGTAGTTATATTATCGATTGCATTTTAAATGATTAATTGGTTTTTTTGGTTTTGTAAATTCGTTTAATAGCCATCCGCTAAACCCCAATCTAAAAATAGTAACCACCTTACCATCAAAAAGCACCTGAGATAGTTTACTAAGAAAATCATACCCCAACACACTAACTTGCAAACCGAATAATTCCCCATTCAATATACCGTCTTATAAAAACATCGATTTCAACTTGATGGTTCCTATATAAATAAGAACACAAACACTGGTTCAATAAATTTATTTAATTATCACAATTACAAATTATATAATATAAAATTAACAATCACCTCAAAAATATATTTCAATTTGTGTTGTATATATATACGTGTGTGCTTCCTGTGCTCCGACAACCACTTGCCTTTTTAAGTAAACATAATTGACCAAATGGTTGACTTTTTCCCTAATCAATATATGTTGATTGAAATAATAATAATAGCGAGTGATAGAAATGATAGAAACGCTCAGAAAATTAAAATAAGAATAGATTATTATTATTCATAACTTTAAATCAAATTGTAAATGGGTTTATTTTTAATATAAGATATCACCAAGAACCAATAAATCAATAAAAATAAAATATAGAATTACATAAATAAGTTGATTAATCACACTCAAATTGTTAATAATAAGCTATTATCATAAGTCAATGTAGTAATGTTTATTCCTTTCATCACATAGATATTATTGATTATTGCCCATATGTATGTTTATTCTGTATTTATCTGCTCCCACCATGTAATATTTAATTTTCAGAATCTTTAGTGTTCGTCCATCCTGTAACATAAACATTACA
The DNA here is from genome assembly GCA_959609185.1 of Schmidtea polychroa. NCBI lineage: Eukaryota > Metazoa > Platyhelminthes > Tricladida > Dugesiidae > Schmidtea > Schmidtea polychroa. Next base: position 54,586 of record CAUHTR010007545.1, on the reverse strand, counting down.
AGCTTTGTGAATACCCAGTGCAAATCCCAATTGTAGACTAGTTTCGAGCTTTTGGCTCTCATCAGTATTATGCAAGAAACGCGAAAATTTCTCTTCGCGCCAGGTTAGTATACAATATTGCTGATTCAACTCTATTGCATACTTTCCCTAGTACACTGGAAATCACATCACTTGCAAATTAGCTAAATTACAGAAAGAATATCTGCAAACTTGTAAAGATGGCGTATAAAAAATCATATTCACCTCTGAAGACACTGTCTGTACACAGAAACGGTTTACAAGTGCATCCGTAAAACCTTTAGCACTTTTAACTTGTAATGGTGTAAAAATACTTTTTACGAATGTCTAACATTAAAATAATATAAACAATTCAAGCTTTGTGATACCCAGTGGAAATACCAATAGCAGACTATATTTTTGTGATCTACATAATATTCTGATTTAATCTACAAATGTTTCAGGGGAGGGTGTACTGTGCCAGAAGTGACCTGTTCTAGCGGTTACCAATTCATCTACTTTCATTTGAAGGTTGCCAACAATGACAAATACAATTGAAATCTGAGAGATCAACAGTCAACATTGAATAATAACAAAACGCTGAGAGGTTTGTGAAAAATGTATAAAAGGTTATGAAAGGTGTTTCAAAGAACACAAAGTGAAAAAAAATCACTTAATAATAAGCATTTATAAATAAGATGGGTGAATTATTTGAAAGAGGTAGGAAATTATGAAAATATACCAAGTAGAGATTTAAAAGGAAAATGAGTAGATCAAGGACATTTTTAAAAGATATTCAAAATTTTAAATTTTAAAAATATTGAAATTTTAAAAACTTGACAAAACATTCAAATCATGTCAAGTTATATATCGTTGAAAAGAGTAAACAAATATTTATAGAATGACATATTATTCAATGTATTATCATATAAATTGAACAAGATATTAATATTAAAATTATTAAAGTTTCAAAATAAAGTTTTGATGTTAAATCTATTAAATGATTACTTAAATATCCATGTTTTTCTATTAAATATGCATAAATTGAATATAAATCTTCGATGAACGTTACTCAAACGAACATGTTTCTTCATAAATATCCTAAGAATTTATTAAATAATATTTCCAAATATCCATAGATGAATAAACCTGCATGGTTTTGTTAAATGTTTTCTCAAACAATAATATAATTCTAACAAATATACATAAATTACTTGAAATTGTAAATTAGTTCCTAAAGTTGTCATACATTTTTCAGAAAGATATATAATTGACCTATGAATTTTTATTCGATACTACCCCAATTAATAATGTATTAATAATCTTAATTTGACTGTTTTTGGTTTAATATTATTCAAAATATGTTTCTAGTTAAATGATTGAAATAATTGATAACACAAGACTATGTTTTTCTATCATATATACAAATTTGTTATGAATTATAGAATAAAATAATTTTTATTAAATGGTACCTCCAACAGCATGTATTTCTAACTAATTTGTATTCCTAAATGTTGTCTGAAAATTATCATATTTTGCTAAATTACTTAAGAAATCGCTATATATTTAAAATAACAATGTATTTTTCACTAAATGGCCGGCTTTGCTATATGGTATCTAAAATAATCTTGTTTTTCTTAAATTTTATAGTTTTGCGTTCTTTTCTTTAACGCATTGGCCGCCAGTATATTTTTATCTCTGCTCCACAGAAAATTGTGAATTTTAGATTTGTCGAAGTTTTGCTACTAAAATTTTCAATGAAAACTATTACTACTATAGTAAGCTATTACATATGCACCAATGAAATGATTACCAACAAGACAGGGTTTATATTATAACAATGAGCTGAGGTACGAGTTATCTCGTACCTAGCGGTGAATGTGTTAAGTGATAGTGTATATTAATAAAAAAAACAATAATATTAATAATAAAATATATAAATAACAACACTTATAAAAATTAATACAAAATAATAATCTAAAAAAAATATTAATAATAATCATAATAATAAAAAAGAGAATTAATAATGTGTTTTAATCAAAATACTATTACAATAAATAAAGCAATAATTTTTTACAAAAACAATTTAAAACTTTTAATTACGAAACAATTATACAGTAACCAATACTCCTGTAATATTACTCCGATAATATCGTTATTCACCTTGGGTTTTCCTGTTATTTTTCTTTCATTTTTAATTTCTTTTTCTCACTTTCGTTTCTCTGAATTCTAGAATAACCCAACCTCCATTTTATACATTTCCCCTTGTATATTTTATTCATTTAATAATTATTGGATAAATCTAAACTGAAGACCATGTGAAAGTTTTTATGATTTATTCAACATATTATAAAAGCCAATGTTCATTTTCTATATTTTTATGAAAAATTAAAACAAAGTAAATATCATCGAATAATAAATTTTAAACCATGTAAAAAAATTCTATTTTAACTCCCTAGGTAAAACATGTAAAATATTCATGACACTTCAAGTGTTAATGAAATCAACGTTATGTATTTGACAGTAAAATCTTTAAGAATAAAGCTGAAATAAACCTGTCGCTTATTTGGCGATTCTCGTCAGGTAAAATATATACAATTATCAAGGTATATCCTGCGCCTTTTGTTTATAATTATTTGTGAAAAGTTCAATGCCAAAAATCATTTATACATATATACTTGGTATATCCTTGGTATATCCTTGGTATATCCTTGGTATATCCTTGGTCAATAATATTACAATTCTTTCTTGAAATTACTCATTACAATTTGCAAAGATGTAATAAAAGTCAAAATTGTGTGCTATTGTTCATCAATAACAAATAAATAACATAATTTCTAACAACATCACATTTGTTTAGATAAAAATATCGAATGTCAGCGGAAATCAACAGCTGATCTTGGTCAATAAGGTACCTGTTGGTAATATTATTTGCAGATTTATATACAATTAACCGTCATTTGGTGCCATTCATAAACATGGATTATGAAAATTTGAATGCTAAAATTGGTGGATGTGGGCTATTTCATTATATTTCCTTTATGACATTGTCCATAACAACATTTAAATATATTGTAGAAGTCCAAGGACTGACGTTTGCTCTATATGAGCCAAAATTTTCATGTCTTATTATGAACACTTCTTCCACGAGTAGAAACTCCACGATTCTGGTTTCCAAGGATCAATGTCAATATAGATTATCTGTAAATGGTTCATGGAATAAATGCAATCAGTGGAACTTCGAGAAAAGTTTAATGAGAAACACCTTAATAAGTGAGTTGAATCTCGTTTGTGATCGAGCATTTTATCGTCAATTGATGTTTACAACGTTTTTTGTTGGATGTCTCTTTAGTCTTCCGTTTACAATAATATCTGATTGGATTGGGAAAAGAGTCTTGCTTATTATTAGTATATTTTCATCAACGTTTATTACAACATGCCAAATGGTATCATATCGATTATGGCAGCAACTTGTGCTATCATTTATCTCTGGAGTGTGCAAATCCGTTTACGTTAGTCTTGCCTTTACAACTTTAATTGAAATCATTCCTGTCAGCCATCTAGATTTGGCAGCAACCAATTTTTGGAATTTCTACAGCTTCGGTTATATGTCAGTTGCACTCTTTGCTTATATTTTCCGGTCTTGGAGACAAATTTACATTCTCTCTATCATCACTTCCGTTTCCTGCATATTTTATATCTGGTTTGTCCCAGAAACTCCACGATGGCTCATGCTGAACAATAGACGTAATGAAGCTTTCAAAACAATGTCATTTATTGCTAAAATCAACAAATGCACCCTAAATAGAGAGGAATTCAACAATGGAAACCAATCCAGGAACCTACAGGGAAGTTTTGGAATTTACTGAAACACAAAACAATGATTTACCGGATCCTCATATTGAATTTTGCGGGTTGGACTTTCAGTTTTGCCTACATTGGATCTTCGACAGATTTGACATTTGCCAGTGAAAATATATTCATTACAACATTTGTTATGGGGTTGGTAGAGTTACCAACTGGTCCTCTTTCTGGAATAATGGCTAATAAGTTAGGAAGGAAAAAATCTGTTACTGCGTTGAGTGGATTGGGAATTATAGGTTTGATGATAATGCCATTTATTGAAGCTGATTCATTAAAATCAGTCTGGCAGCCATGGCTTAAAGTGTGCATTGCCATGGGAGCTAAATTTGGATTTTCTGGTGCTTGGTTAATATTTGATATTATAACGAACGAGCTCATTCCTACGACAGATAGGAATTCAGCAATGTCATTTGTCTATATAACTGTTGGTCTGGGTTCAATCTTTGCTCCAATGATTCATAGTTTACTCATTCAATTGTATTTTGCCGGTCCTTTTCTTTTATATTCTTTATTATTATTTATAACGATAGTTCTCGTTTTTGTTTTCATTCCCGAGACTCACCATTTGCCGATTCCACAGACAATAGAGCAAGCAGTTTCACTTGTTATTCACAAGGAACAAGAATGGAAGATGGATATGATCCAACAAGCTGAAAAACTCGGAATTGTCCATAGACCTTCAAAGGAACTCGATTCTGAATTTGATAAATTTATTTTATGATTAGAATTATTTGCATGTAACTGGACATAAACATTTGGAACAGATATACAAATTAGCTCGGGGAATTACATTTGAAAAAAATTCTGTGTTTATTGCTAAATATATTCATTAAAATGTAATAATTCTCAATTGAGTTCCTATTGTTTCGAATTCATAGTTTTTCGGCAATAAAGGAATTATTTCTTCGCGTTTTAGTATTTTTCTTTTTTTTTAATTTTCAATGATTTTCTTTTTCGAAAAATAAACTGATCCATTTTATGCGCTGTGGATGATTATTATGTGGACTTTCAAGACAGTCGGGTGAAAAGGTTGTGGTCAACAGTCCTCTATGTTCTACTTAAAGGTTTCCTCAAGATTAACTCTAAAAAACTGTCATAAACTGTAAATATTAGTGGGAATATTATAAAATTAGTTATTGCATTTATCCGGATTTTTAAGACCGTAATACAATTATTTAATATTTACCTTATGCAATTATTAAAATATTTATATTATTCCTGTAGTCCTGTAATAACATATGATAAATATTTATATTAGAAATTAATAATTAGATTCAAATTGTACTTTGTTTTTATTAAATGATATTACTAGTGATAATTGTACGTTATAAAAAGTGAGATAAACAGATAGCACTGTCATTGTTAGGTAGGATAGAATAGCTATAGATATATATATATATATATATATATATATATATATATATATATATATATATATATATATATATATATATATATACTTATAAAAACTATTTAAAACACAAGTATTCACAGCATTTTTGCACATTAATGTTCGGATCCAGTAACTTTATCAATAAAGCTTTACAAAATTACACGTTCCTAATAATTATTTAAATTTTTTAATAAAATTTTAAAATCAGCTATTTAGAAAATGTGGGTGTAATTTTATTGGTTAAGTTATATCTATGTTGGTATTACCGTACTCAGAAGGTTTTTGCAGACTGTAAGAGAAGAATAACCAAGCAGTTTGGGAATTTTAATTATAAGATTGTGTCAAATTCATGTGAATACGCAATATGTTTATCAATTAGTCTAAAATTTCGGTTGGATTGTGTTCTGATCTCGTTTATCATTTTACATGTAATGGGTGTTATACCACATACGTTGGAGAGACTTCCCGTCATCTCTGTATTCGAGCTCGAGAACATTATAGACCGAAGGCATTGACCATTATTAATGAAAACAAAAAGGGCTGTCAGAAAAAATGTGCAGTAAAAAAAAGTCAATAACATTATAATATAGGCAAACTCACTTTGAAGTTATTCTTTGTAAATGCAATGAAATACACTTTTGCACGTTATAAAACGTTTATTACACAGGTTGTTGTCAAATACAAGGAAAACGCATGGTTTGTCATAAGTTATTTTCATTCAATTTATGATTTTTTTTCCATTAGATTGCCCCTAATTTATGCTAGTGCCCTTAATATGTTTCCTTATTTCAATTGTGTTTATTTATTCTATATAATTTATTTATTACCTTATATTATACCTTAATTTATGGTGAAACCTATCACAACATATGCGTTTTAGTGTAAAATTCAACACACAGTCAAGTTTTTTAGATTTTAGTTATATTTCATACAAACGGGTGACAAAAGAAGGAATAAGATTATTTTGGGTGTTCTTTTTAACAAAAAATTCCAGAAAAAACATTCCCAACATCAAAGTTAATTAGTTAATAAATTTTATTTCAATATTTTCTAGGTAACAACAGATTAATGAAAGGGATGAAATCAATTGAATCAAACGGAGTGATGATTATCAATTATGCCACATTATTATTTGCCCAGGGAATTATTTCCTCTCTAATTATTGAAATGTCACATCAGCAAGTCGCAATTATTATTTCCCATTGAAAGCAGTTTGTAAACTGAGATCCCAGAAACAAGCGAAAACTCAAACAATTGTGTAGGTTGATAGTGAAAAAAATAAAATAAATATTGTTGTTGAGTTTAAATTAACACGTGAAGCCGGAATTTTGGGGAAAATTTCAATTCTTTTCATTTAGCAAACATTCGACCAATGAAAATAGAACGGCAAATATAAAAGCAATTTCGCAATTAAGAATAATAATAATAATAATAAATTATTAAAAATAAATAATAACAAATGACAACAAATAAAGAAATACATTTATAACTATAGAAAATAAATTAAATAATAAAAACTAATAATAAATAATAATTGATTCGAGTGAATACAGGAAAGAGAATGCATTGGAATTTTAATTTCAATCAAACATGTCCTGATAATCTATTAAGAACTGGAACTTCAGGAATTTCGTTGGAAACAGATGACATTTTAAGGAAAATTAGAATTTCTGACTCCCAAATCTGGATAGACAATCCAGTTGCAGCACATAGCCCATATATGTTTGGCAAGAAGATAAATTTGGATAAATCCCACAACACTAAAGTTCCGTCCCATGATTCAGACAATGCAAATTGACCATCATTTGACATAACAACCTCATTTTCAAAGGCATCCCAAATAATCATGGATTTATCCCTTGATGCAGAAATAAGACTGTTTGGATAGATGTTGGTTGCAATCTTTGATTTTGAAGCAGCCCTAATCATACGACTATTGATTTTCATTGTTTCTGGTTTCCATGAAATAAACGCCAAAGTACCCTGGTAGTCATATAATGCATAGCAACCTTCTTTAGCATATGTTTCGATCGTGTGTAATCTGAATCTGTCATAAGGAGTACCTAATTCCCCAGTTTCTAATTGAATAATTCTATCCTTCTGTTTGTTGAGTCCAAAGATTACATATTGAAATCTGTGTTGTAATTTAATGTAATTAAGATATTCTTCAACTGAAGGATCACATTTAACATCTGAAGCCATTTTAACCCGGAACTTTATATTTAAATCGAAATCTCTTAAATAACAAAACACTAAAACTCGAAAAAATCTATAATCCACGAAAATCCACTAATTTACATTTAAAATAAAAAATTATTATCTATTCCTTGCGTCTGTGTGCGCACACCAATTTGACAAGCAGTTTAACAATAGCACGCACACAGACGCGACAAAAAAAGACAACAACTACCCACACACTGCCAGTCAGAGGTAAAGTCATTCCCCCCTCTGACTGGTCGAAACAACAATAAATAATAATAATAAATAATAATATTAATAATAATAATAATAAATAATAATAAAAATAATAATATTAATAATAATAATAATAATAATAATAATAATAATAATAATAATAATAATAATAATAATAATAATAATAATAATAATAATAATAATAATAATAATGAAATATAATTATAATAATAAATATTTGTACAAAAATAATTGTTGACAAGAGCAATAATAAAAGGAAAGAGAAAAATTCAGTGAGAAAAATAATATCAAAATTTGGTTATATAGAATATGGAGGTGGCTGACTCGATGGAAATTGCATCTTGGGGGGAAATTGTGAGTAATTTTGATTTGTAATATCTGAATTGATTGGATATGGAGGAGCAATCGTATCTCCCAAATGTTGCATAGAATTAAGACTGCTGGTTGGCAATGGAGTTGATTTAGGAACGATTTTGTGCTTCCGCATCCAAAGAACTACTTGATCCGGCAATTCCGCGAGCACAGAACGAGCCAAATTTGCTTGATTATTTAGGTATTCATTGCTGTTCATGAAGTCACGCAAGGGCACAAACTATAATAATTACAACAATCAATAATGATCATTAAAAAGTAAAAAAAGAAGTAATAATAGAAATATTAATACTTGTACGATGTCCCTATTGGCAACCTTCATTCCGGACCGCAAATATCCGTTGTCACAATCAAGCATATTCATGGCTGTACAAGAATGATCAAAGCTTTTCCTTATTATAACTTAGTAAACAACTAACTGGAGAAATCCTCATTGCCCACTCCCACTATGATGATGGACATCGGAAGGTAAGAACAATCAACAATGCTATCAATCGTTTTGTCGATATCCGTGATTATACCGTCAGTGATTATAAGCAGCACAAAATATTGAGATCCATCTTGATATGCTTCAGCAAATCTGTAGAGGAGAATTTAAAATAAACTTCATAATTCAATTATTAAAACCTTTGAACGTGTCGAACGCAGGGAGCAAAATTAGTAGGACCAAATAATTGTACTTGTCTTACTGCCTGCTGATAAGCTTGCAACAGACCTTCTACGCGATAACAGAAAGGATTGTTCGTTTGAAAAGACAAAGGAAAGCAGTGAGACAGTTCCATTGATGGAGGAATTTTGGCTCCGAATCCTACCGCCGGAAACATTTTATCGTAATCATAATCCTGGATTAAGAAAAGTATTTCGGTAAATGTAAAACATTCATTTGTTTTTATCTTGTGCATTAGTGCAAAAACATTTTAATGATGACTTTAAATTGATTATTATTACATGTACTTCCTCATTTAATAATTCATTCCATAAGATAGTAATGTGAAATCAAAAATTGCGCCAAAATTCATTCGATTCAAAATTTCGATCATATAAACAAAAATGCATCAAAACGGGAATAAAAATATGAAAGTGTAATTTATTGATGAATTTTATTAAAAAATTAAAAACCTAATCTTAATTAACCCATTACCTCCCACTGTACTCACATGGATACACTTGTTAAAGGCGTGATTTGATGTTTTTCTATAATGATTATCCTGGAAGTAGTGACCAATTTCAACAATAGATGGCACTAGTAGTCTACGAAAAAATTCTCCATATTTTTTTTTATAAATGTTCTAATTTACCCAATATAATAATAAATAACGATTAAACGTAATTTTTACGTGTAGTTTTCTTTTGGGCGTTAATGGTTAATAATAAATTTCTTACAAAATGATTTTTCAGCTGTTAAATTTTCCAAATTTTTGAAAATATAAAAACTCCCGATACATTTTTATTGTTACCATTGATATTTATAAAAAATTAAATTACTAAATTTTTCTTTTTCAATAAAAAATTGTTTTTAACTGACTTTTTGGAATAATATTTTTACTGTATAAATTTATTTATCCTTGATATTTTATTTTTATTTTTCTCAAATTTTCAATTTAAAATCAATTTATTCATTTTGATCATTTCCTGAAACAATAATTTCAGTCATTTATAATGAAAGAATATTTCTTTCAGAATAATAATTTTAAATTTAACTTTTTTAGGTGAATTTACCTTATTTAGCTAAAATTTATTAAAGATTTTATACATTTTTAAAAATTTACTTAATTTTAACAATTAAAAAGTTCTTTTCTATAAATGGTGATCTGGAAAAATGATATATCTGGCTTAAGGTCTACTTTTTACTAGTAAGTTACAGACTATACATTTTCACAAGGAACTAATTGGAGAGCTAAAAGGATAAAATGTTTGATCACTTTTGAAAAAATTACTGGTGTAGCGCATCAAAATGTGGTTGTCTTATCTCCCATTTCAGTTAAAGCAAAAATAAATGGAAATATTGATCCATTTTTGAGTGTTTATGAGATACTAAATTATTTATCCAACTAGGGAATTTTTCCCATGAAAAATTTGCAAACATTTTTCTAAATTGTTACTGTTAATTATTAATACTTTATTATATTGAGTTATTTCAAATAATTTTCATACAATTGTGGAATGTCTGTTAAAAGATTAATTAATTACAGTGCAATTTAACCTCACAGTATGTGCACGTAAGAAACTGAGAGGGGAAACAAGATTACAGTGTAATTAAGACTTATCACAGAAATTCCTCCCCACCAGTTTGTGTAATTGACAAATCAAATGCCATTATTACTAGATAAACTATATTAGAAATCACTAAAAAATTGATTTTATACAGATAAAATCAGAAATTTTTTGTAACAAATTGGCTTTCACATATACAACAGTTCACAATGAATAATTAAATCAATATTGCAGTATTTAGGCACCATTTAAACAATTATTTTTGAAAATAATACTGATTTGTAGACACAATTTTTAATTTTATTTTCATATAATAATTGGCTTAATTTCTCATTTCACAATTAATCATTTCATAAGAAACATTGGCTTATTCAGAGCCTTCGGGACCGATTAATATTCATTATTTTTATTGTATTAAACACAGACAATAATAATAATGATAATAATAATAATAATAATAATAATAATAATAATAATAATAATAATAATAATAATAATAATAATAATAATAATAATAATAATAATAATAATAATAATAAAAATAATTATTATTATTATATGATATAAAAGTATTGTTAGAACTATAAAAAATACTAAATAAAAAATCCATTACTTTGAAGTAAATTTTACTGTTTATTGAATAAATTCGATTTAAATAAAGTTATTGTTGGGTGTATTTTGATAACATTGAATGTAATTAACAAATTAGTTGGTTAAATCAAATGTGAAAAAATATTTTGTGATATAAATAAACTATCCTGTGACATTCCAAAAATCACTAAGACCGCCGAGAGAAAAATTCGGTACCGTGACAAAATTAGAGCTCTAGACTATGAAAACATTCTGATAACAATCGATTTAAAAACAAAGTTTATTTACATAATAAATGAATATTATGTAAAATTTGTTATCTTTAATAATCATCTTCATTTTGTTCGATCAGTTATCGCACATATAAATTTTTTATGTGTATATTGATTAAAATGTACTATTATTGATTTTTAGGTGAAAAAAGTGCAAAGTTTAAATTATGACTATAGTCAGAGGTGCTTTTCTTAGATTATAAGATTTCATCCAGACATGTTCCACGAAAAAGATTTGTTATTTGTTGACACAGATTATTTTATATGAAAATCAACGAAAAGATTTCTTTTCGATATAAATTTCGCGTTTTTAAGGAATATTTTTTGGAACATTGGTATCCAGGTATATTTAGTCGAGACATCCTTAACAAAAAAGTTGCGTCTGGATTCAACTAAAATTAATAAAATTCTCGAAGATTTTCTTGGTTTCCCCAGGAATTAAGAAAAGGTAAAACCAATCGATAATTCTCAAAACTTCGGCTATTTCCGAATGTTTTATGAATTATCATGGATTTAGATCGATGAATTATCGCGCATATATTGATTTTTAAGTGCAAAGGTCAAAATGTGTAAAATTTAGTCAGAGATGATTTTCTTAGATTTTAAGATTTCACTCAGACATGTTCCACGAAAAAGATTTGTTATTTGTAAAATTAATTATCACAATATTGTTTAGGGTTAAACAAACATTTCGGCAGAGTATCAAACAAGTTATCAGAAGAATTCAATATTAAAATTCAAATCGAATTAATTTTTTTATTCAAATTTATATTTTACAATATTTAATTCTATTGGTATTTAAAACTTATATTATTTATTTTTGTTCGGTGGAGACATCTATATTTTAGTAATTTATTATTATATTACATAGTTTTTGAGATTCTATTTTTTAAAAGAAAAAAAATGTTTTTTTGTCAACCAATTATAATAAATATATAGGATTTCTTAGTGTTTTGAAAAAAATTCAAATCTAACATTTAAAACTTTCTCTTGGGTATTTAAAAATAGTTTCGTGGGTCACTCCTTGACCCACGGGTCATGGGTTCGCCATCACTGGGTTAGGGTATGAATATTTAAAAGCTTGTGAAAAAAGAACTTTGAATGAAAAATTAAGAGCTTGTTGGTAGTAACTTTTTGCATAAAAAAGAAAATATTTTGAAAAACGAAATCGAATTAAAAATGTTTCAGATCAAACAACTTTTAACAAACTTTTAATACATTTTGTTGAAAATTCTAAAATATTTGATGAATGTCTATGTATTTATGACAATCTTCATATATTTTAGATAGATTTTATTCTCAGACTATTCTATGAATTAGTCTCAAATCAGTAAGGATTTAGTACCATTTTAGTAGCTGTAGAAATGAAACAAATTTTACTCATAATATAAATACAGTTTGTTAATTATCGATAAAATATTTTTATTTTTTTGACCATTAATCGTTTTTACCATTTTCCGCGTTCATTTCTATAAGATTATAGATCAAAAAATTTGTGTTAAATAAATAAAAATAAAGATATATATATATATATATATATATATATATATATATATATATATATGAATTATCAAATGAAAATTTATCTCTTACCTCAATAATCCGCCCAACCGATGAGATGGCAGTCTCATATTGATTCAATTGTGGATGAGGATAATTATGATGAATGTAATGAAGAGAAAGTGGATTGTTTTGGGGACCATTAGAAGCAGTGAAATCAACAGCAACTATGAAATGAAGCTGAGTACTGAAACATAGTTTCATAAAGATATTTCAGATCTATTTAACTTACCCAGTGGAGATATAATCTACAAATGTATAATCCGTGTCAACTTGAAAATCTGTCAAGGTTATCTAATATATGATTGTATCAATAATGTTGTATTCAACTATGCAACAGTTTCAAACCACTACAGTAAAGTTACAAAGTGGGGTTTGTTTGAATAATTTATTGAAAAAAATATTAATCTAACATATATAAACATTTATCAAATTTATTGGATTTCGAATAAAATAAGCCTCTAGAATCACGAGGTTGCTATTAACCAATTCCGAGTTATCTATAATTATATTTCCTATTTGTGAACAAAATCGTTTCCCTCTCAATATTTATGTTAATATGTGACTGTCTAACTGAATAAATCCACTGAATCCACTCTATTCAATGCCTTGGTTTTACATATGAATATTCAATGCGTTTGGAACTGTTTCCCTTTTGAATAGATTTACATTTCTGCAACAAATTGATTTCAATGAAAGATCAAAATACAAAATTACAGTTTCTATATTGCATTCCGATATCCTATTTATGATTATAGAACTGCAAATTGAATTTCAAACTTTTAAATGTGAATTTAATTTAATTATTTTATTTAACAATTTAGAAATCCTTTTATTTATGTTTTTTTGATATTCATAAATTTTCGGCACTGCCTTTTTCCTTTTCCCTCAAATTAAAGTCACTTGAAAAAGGCAGTCTGAAAATTTGTGAATATTTACTATATTTACTGCTATATTTACTGCTATATTTGCTATATTTACTGATTCATAGTCAAGATTTTTAATGAATACAATGTCAATATAAAAATAAAATAATTACAATTACAATAATAATAATAATAATAATAATAATAATAATAATAATAATAATAATAATAATAATAATAATAATAATAATAATAATAATAATAATAATAATAATAATAATAATAAATAATAATAATAAATAATAATAATAAATAATAATAATAATAAAACAATAAAATAAGCCTTTTGCTGCAAATAGTGTATTTAATGAAAAAATTTTCGGACTATAAGATAGCCCTTGTCAATCTCCTGGAATTTAGCAGTCTTCTTCCCGAAAATACATTTCTATCTTTCATTTATTTCCTTTTTCTTAATTCTCATTGGTTATAAATATAATATATACTTTCGTTTTATGAATTTTTTTATTAAAAAATTTTTTAAAATTTTATTGAAAATTAAAATAAAAATAAAATAAATACCATTTAAAATTCCAAAATGACAGACTAAAAATTAAAAAAATTTTTTTTTATAAAGCCTCTATAATTAGCTTCTAGAAGCCTAATAAAATATTTCAAAATATTTTAAAATAAAGACCGAAAAGATAACTATTTAAATATTTCAATAAATGTGTCAATTTTGATTTTTAAATCCTATCTTTTGAAAGTTTATTTGCTAATATTTTCTATATTATTTTAATTATTACTTTTTAATTTATTATATATTTTTATATATTGTCAGTTATTCTCAAGGTCAATGACAACATGAATGACAATAGTGAATTTGATCTGTTAATAATAATAATCCAGAAAGTATTGATTAGATTACTTAGTAATGTAAATTAATGAATTTTAAAATATGAAGTAATATTTGAGATAGCAAATTTGAAGCACTCACTCGTCCAAAATCACTTTTTTGTGAAGCGTGTAAAGATTTTCTGCGGTCCTGAAAATTGATGAGCTAGGAAGTAAATAACATCGAAATTAGTGTGTGCTCCCTATAAATTCAAAAAATACCTGATAATGTTCTGGGACACCGGTATATTGTAACAAATCATTAATCGATGTGTAAAATGAGCCAATCAGATCATAGCAACCGCTATGCCTCCAATTGCAGCAATCGATTCGTAACAATTTATCCCTATCCCCTTGGCATAACCTCCAATTGCGAACCTGAAATGGTTTCCATTGAGGACAATCGGTGTTCCAAATATGCTCCGTTCGATGCGCCAATACGAATCTATTATTCACAATAACTAGATTTGATTATCATTAGTACTAATCACTGCAAATGTGATGGATTCCTGATTTCCTCACCAGTGAACTGATGAGACCCATTCACTCTATGAATCTCAAGGAAAGGATTGCATTTACCTGAGAAAATCCACCAACCACGTTTAGGTATTCCAGTTGCAGCAAACTTCATAGTAAACAGTTCCTTACAAGAACTGATTTCCGAACATCGAATTAATATTTTCCCTTTTACATTACGTCTAATTATATTTAAAAAAATTTAATAAAAAGTTCATTGGAATCTGAGGAAATCACCCTACTAAATTCCCCTCAACATTGGCGCGACTGACTAATTCCCCTAGATTGCATTTGAATTCTCCCAAAAAATCCTGTACAAAAATTAAGAATTTAATTTAATGTTAAAACAGTTGTACATGGTCGCACAAATTGGGACTGGAACTGTCAATATCGTACCTAAAATTATTCAAAATAGAAATCATTTATTTCCTAGTAAAATTACACTTGGAATTTTAATTGCTGGATTTCCTCAAAATAGTAATCAATGAGAAAAGCTTTGTTGAAATCGGGATTCAGGTTGTTCATCACTACTTCAGTACGTCCGTACTAGTAATAAGGGGAAATTTAATTCGACAAATCACAGCATTTATACTTCGATAAAATCCCTTGTTCCGTGCTTAATAAACAGGACTATCATTGGATCGGATTTTGATAACAGATCAGCATCCATCAAGTTTCTGAATTGAATAATTCGCTGATTAATATTCTGATCATTATCATAGAGCATAGCCAAGAAATAAAAGGTATAATTCTAGCAATGGAACAACAGTATCATATCATACATACTACTTATTGTTTTATTTATTTTTATCAGTTTACCGCATTACCAGACTATATCATTTTTAATGTTTCCTAATGTTTTTAACAAAATCATCCTTCAAAGGCTATTTAGTAAAAGATGAACAACTTATTATTATTATTATTTAAATCTTACATATGAAAAATAATAAACATTTTAAAATACAAAGAAATTCGCTTAATTTGATGTATAGATTTTCTGCGGTCCTGAAAATTGATGAGCTAGGAAGTAAATAATATATCGAAATTAGTGTGTGCTCCCTATATATTCAAAAAATACCTGATAATGTTCTGGGAAACCGGTATATTGTAACAAATCATTAATCGATGTGTAAAATGAGCCAATCAGATCATAGCAACCGCTATGCCTCCAATTGCAGCAATCAATTCGTATGAAAAATAATAAACATTTTAAAATACAAAGAAATTCGCTTAATTTGGTCAATGTACCGTGAAAAATCCATTTCATCAGAATTTCTGTGTATATAAGTTTGATCTTATTTGCCAATATTGCTAGAGAAATTATTTCGGTTCTACTTTTTATATTGCTCAGTAATTAAAAATTACTCTAACTAACAGAGAAAAATGAAATACCGAAAAGATGAAAATTATCAAAAATTATTAATTATATACATTATATACATTATTTAGAAAACATTATTTTGATATTGGAAAGTTCAAATATAAAATTTTAGATAAAACTAGTGTCAAGGTCACAATGAAAGGAATTACGGCGAAAAAACATTCATAATTAGTACACAGTGAGAAATTATAGTTCAAAACTCTTATTTTATAAAATTAATTATTTTATTACTTAATTATTTATTTTATTATTATTATTACCATTGGAATATCTTTAAATATTTTGTGAGAAAAGATTCAATCAGAGAGGAAGCAGAGAAAGATATAATTGTTAATTTTGTTTTGCTGAGATCAAGATCTATTCTAGATCGATATTTTATTATATGAATAAATACCAAAGATTAGGAATTACAGTTGTTTATTTGAATTATATTTTTATAAAATGAATCCGTTATCGACAATTTTTTTTATAGATTATTATAAATAATATTTATTATTATTATATATTTTTTATTTGATTTTGTTATTTGATTATTTATTTTATTATTATTATTATTATTATTATTATTATTATTATTATTATTATTATTATTATTATTATTATTATTATTATTACTGTTAAAACTAAAAATGTTCAAGAGGTATTCTATTAAACTTCAAAATTAAAATTACTTATTTTTCAAACTTAAAAATAAGAAAAAAATAGAAATTTTTTTTCAAATAGATCATTATTTAATTTTCTTATTTCAAAAATCTTTCAATTGGTAGTCAAAATTTCCTAAATCCAGGTGAAATTCAAAATGCCAACACTATAGTTACAAATAGAGTATAAATATAGCTTGACAAGAAAATGATTTTAAATCTTTGACAATGAAGATGTTGATATTCGTGTCAGCATTTGTATTATTCCTCTGTAAGTATGCCAATTCTTTAGCTGTTGATAATTCAACTTTTTCAACTGGAATAGTTAGTAAGAATCAATCTGATAGCTACAATTCAACGGTAAGCTATCCAATAACGACTTACAATCAATCCAATGGCTACAATAACTATTCAACAGCCAACTATAATCCATCAAATGACTACAATAACTATTCAACGGCCGATTATAACCAATCCAATAGCTACAATAACTATTCCACTGCCAGCTATAATCCATCAAATGGCTACAATAACTATTCAACGGCCGATTATAACCAATCTAATAGCTACAATAACTACTCAACAGCGAGCTATAATCCATCAAATGGCTACAATAACTATTCCACTGCCAGCTATAATCCATCAAATGGCTACAATAACTATTCAACGGCCGGTTATAACCAATCCAATAGCTACAATAACTATTCCACTGCCAGCTATAATCCATCAAATGGCTACAATAACTATTCAACGGCCGATTATAACCAATCCAATGGCTACAATAACTATTCAACAGCCAACTATAATCCATCAAATGGCTACAATAACTATTCCACGGCCGATTATAACCAATCTAATAGCTACAATAACTACTCAACAGCGAGCTATAATCCATCAAATGGCTACAATAACTATTCCACTGCCAGCTATAATCCATCAAATGGCTACAATAACTATTCAACGGCCGATTATAACCAATCCAATAGCTACAATAACTACTCAACAGCGAGCTATAATCCATCAAATGGCTACAAAAACTATTCCACGGCCAGCTACAATACATCCAATAGCTACAAAAACTATTCAACGGACAGCTACAATATATCTACCTATTACACTGATAGTCATCGCAACAAAAAACACATCTCGAAATACAAACATGTAATATTATCAGAAAAAATCAAACACCGATTTTGGCCTTCTAATCATAAACAGAATAAGACGATGAAACATAAAAATAGGAAACAAGGATCCAGGTATTCTATATATAACAAAAATTCAAAGTATAAAATTTTTTAAATTTTAACAATCGCAAATTGGCAAAATGTCATTTAATGAATAAAATATAAACAGAAGCAGACTTACTGTTCACCATTTGATTACTATATTAAATCGAAAATTAATTCTACTTTGAATAAAAAGTGCAAAACTTTCAATCCATTCTCACATTATGGAACATAAAACGAAATTTTTATGTAATTTTCATCACTATTGTTATATTAACTAAAGTAACTTCACTTATCTTAATTGTAAACATTGGAAATATAGTAAAAAAATATATCAAATGGAATACAAATTTTATTCAGTATTGGTATCATTTTTAACAAATTTACTTAAATAATGACCACAAAAACGTGTTTAAATATTTCTATATTTTATAATATATTATTTATTAAATAATTATATTTTGGCTTTATGTGTCTGAAAATCTTTAATTATGTTATCAAAATTGACCTGTTGATCTTTCTACCGCCTTGATAATTCTTCTTATTAGTTTCAGTCGAGAAAAACTATGGCTATGGACATTGCCAAAACGATTTGTAAAGCAATTAATAAATGTGGATATGAGCTTCTGATTTTTATGTTTCAATTTTTTACTTATTTCATCTTATAAAAAATTGAATTCCCTATCCAACTCTGATTTTAAAATTTTATTGAAAAATTGGTCATATGTCTTTCGATTCAAAAATTAATTTGCAAAATGTTGTGAACACGTGTGTTTTGAATGTTTTCAAATAGTTTAAATATTAAATATTGTTGTTGATTTTAAAAGCATTAAATGATTAAATTAGTTTGTTAAATAACTTTATTTTTAAATTTATGGACTACTGATTAATATTAGATTCATCAATTTAAAACAATTTTATAATTATAGTTTTTTCTATCCTACTCGATGATAAAAGTGACTGTCTAAATATATCGTAAAACGGATGCTAGAGTGACGCTTTCTAATAATATATTATGAGTGAAATCAGTTTTCTTATTCTTTTTTGATATTTATGATATTTAGAATTTCATTTATCTTCACTTAATTTTCGGTAATAGATAAATGTTTTATATTTAACACAAACTTTTAGCATTCTTCTTTCAATTTATGTTAAATAAAAAACATTGATTGATGTTTTAAAATTAAATGAAAAGGAAATCGCAAACATATTTATTGTGTTGCGCAGTTGATAAAGAAGCTTTAAAGAAGCTTAATTTGAATTTTCGTTTAATTTTCGTTTATATCTTCCGTTACCTTTTTTTATGACTGTCTTAAAAATGTCAATCATAAATTAATTGTCTGAATGAAATTGTTTATTTTATCATTCATTTCATCTGTAAATCTCCTTCGTAGTCTGTGTCTTTTATTCTGTTAACACGCAAAAGCGTTAATACTTTTGTTGATATCGTCAAAAATTTCTACTCAAGTTAGAGTTGGATTCAAACTTATGTCGGATTCAGGTTTGGGATTTAGTTCTCCATCATAAAAAGCAAAAAAAAATGATATAAAAAATATTGCACACTTATGTATAAAGCGCAATTTGAATTTAGGTCAATTTTCGGGAAAAAGCATTTCCGGTGACATTTTTATATGCGTGTATAATATATACCCTGGATTTTGAGGATAAAAACAAAAAAGTCCACATTATATTCGATCTTTTGCGATATATGAATATACAAAATTTTTATGTTTTCAACTCTACTTGTGTTTATCCAGTTGTTTTAGAATTTCATTTATATATATATATATATATATATATAATATAACTTTAGTACGTTAGTCAAGGATAACACAGATATTTATCTCACATACCGCATATGAACAGATACTACTCTTGAAAGGACAAAACATATATATTTTAAGTCAATTGTCAGCAATGTTGAAAAATATTCAACTAAAATATAAGGTTTTACACATTTGTAATTCCTTTGGCGGCTATTTTAGTGTATTAAGATTCAAGTTACATAGAAATGGTAATAGTGTATAAATAACGTTTGCAATATTTGTAAAAATTAAGCTTATTTCTGGACTTTGGAACATAAATTCTTAATCTATCGATTTTTTAACAAAGAATGAATGAAAATGAACCTGTCAAATATGTAATGTAATTGTAAAAATTCCAATGTTTATAAACGACCAGAACTGTTGTCAAATCAATTGATTCCTAATTTTTTTGTCCGTGACAACGATTTATTAAATATATTTCCTTTGAGGTCGCTAATAAAAGTACATGAAAAAAACAAAGAAAAAATCATATAATATACTAATGAAGTAGAAATCATTACATTTTAATTAATATGGAGAGCTTCTTATTCAGAAATTTGTAATTGGATTAAAGAATAATGGGATGAAGTAACTTCAAATTGCATAGTAGGAGGGTTTAATCGATCTCGTATTATTCGTAACACAGAACATGGAATTACTGAATCAAAAGAAGTAGAAATGTCCGATGAAATAATTACAGAATCTAGCAATACCGATTATTGTGAAGAATTTGATGGTTTTGAATAAAAAAATATATATTGGTTTAATGATTATTAAATGATTAATGATTATTTAATGATATTATTAAATTGTTTAATTTTGACAAGTTTTCAAAAATCCATTTTTATATTTAGATAAGCCGCATTTGTGTATAAGCCGCATTTTCACTTTTTTGAAATTAATTGTATATTTTTATTTGTATAAACTGCGGCTTATACACGCGATTTTACGGTACTTTCAGGTTTCTGGGAACAGTGATCTATCAGTAACTTAGATCATGGTTTCGCGCTTATTGTCAGAACACGTGATAAATTGTGTCCAGAAGTGAGCTTATTTCATGCTTTACATTCGATTCTTACAAGAACTGGCTTCACAGAGATATCTAGTCAGAAAAGACCTAATAATAATCTTATTTTGCCTCAATTAGATTTCCTATCCGCACTTTGGGAACAACTGTGTTACAGTGTCCAATTATTTTACAAGAAAATGTTTAGAAAAGAAAAAATCAATAAAACATTCAAAAAATTTAAAAACCATTAATTCATGCCATTATTGAAGCTTTCTGGTTAATCAAATTCACATCCCATCAAAATTAATTTTATAAGAACTTTGTAGCTTGACTATATATATATCAAGGGTGGGCACGCATGAGTTCAATGAGAGACATTTTCCGAAAATTTATTTTTTAAAGAGCCACCATAGTGAACTACATATTTTTTTTTATTTCATTAATTTGATTAAAAAAGACTTAAACGCTATTAAAAACAATTATTTCAAAATTTAAGTAACAAACATAAAATATAATAAAAATCCATTAATAAAAAGTAATAAAATTTCTTGAATTAACGAAGACTTTTGGTCAAATCTTTGAAATTTGGTGTATACTTTGTTAAAGCTGTTCGCAGCAATTCTGTAAGATGCTGATTGGTCAACTGTGAACGATATTTCGATTTCACGAACTTTATTGTGGAGTACAAAGATTCACAACAATATGTTGTACCAAAAATTGAAATTAGACGGCAAGCAGCTTGTTTTAAGTGTGGATATTTTGCCTCTGGTACGAGTTTCCAAAATTCAATTATAGAAGTAACTTTATGGTGCATTTGCAAAGCCTGGTCCTCTTTCATATCTAATAACTCCAATTCCCCAACCGCTTTTTTAACAAGTATTACTTCAGAAATTGGAAATCCATCTTCAATAATATCACAAATAAATGGGTTCACAAAAAATGCAAATGTAGATTTAAAACTTTTCAAATCTTCAAACCTACATTTGAAATCCGCTTGCAATTCTTCCAATTTTTCACTGTATTCGTTTACTTTTTCTTCTGTGATATCAATTTTATTAGCTTTTATTCGTGGAAAATGATTAAATATTTTCGACCTAAGATCGTTCACAAAAAGCCGAAGTTTAGCTTCAAAACTAAATAACGTTTGTGACAAATCAATAATTATCTTTTCTTTTCCTTGTAAAGCCAAATTTAATATTTGCAAATGTTCCATAATGTCTGTAAGGAACATTAAGTCAGAAAGCCAAGTTTCATTTTCTAATTCTGGGTATGCTATTCCTTTTTCTTTGGTAAATATTATGATAGGATTTAGGAGTTTTTTTTTTAAAATTCAGTTGAAAAAATTTCAAAATAAAAAAATCGAATTCAATTTTCAAATTCAATTATCAAAAATTCAATTATCAATGAGCCGCAGTTTACTCAACGAAGAGCCGCATTTGCCCACCGTTGATATATATATATATATACATATTTTTAAAATTTTAGAATATTAATTTTCAGTTTTATTATTATTATTAAATAGTTTTTTTATTTATTATAATGCAGTAGCGGACTGACAAATTTAAGCGACCCGGCCTAAAAAATAAGGATGCATAATTATTTATATTTATTATGAACATATAAAAGATTTTAACATAGTATTATATACAAGGTTATACAAATACATGTTAATTACAGAGGATTCTACGTTCACAAGTTACTTGCGTAGAAGATCATGTTAAAATAAATTTATATGCAAGATAAATATTACTATATATTTTGCTACATAAATTATATTTAGCCAATAAATTAAGGCAGTAATGAATACAATTTTTCAACTAAATTTGTTTTAGGACATACTCTACCAATTATTTCTAAATGAGATTCACAAATTCCACCGGTATTATATATATCTTGCTGAAATTTTTTAAGTGGTCCCATTTAGTCATTAAATCGTTTAATTCTTCCTTTAAATTTGATAATGCAGCCGTTTGGTGGTATTTCATTAGTAATTTACTGAAAATCAGAAAAATTAAATGATAATTTTATAGGTACCGCCGGACCCTCATCCTCTAATTCAATCCCGGCGCCCCACAAACCCAGTCGGCCATTATGATAATGAAAATCAGTATAACAAAATACTAACAAAAAATAATAAAAAAATTCTAATACTTGTAATATATATATATATATATATAAATAATTACTAGAACAGATTAAAAACAAATAAAAGATCAGACTCGTGCCGCTAGAAGTAATTAGAATTGTTCAATCTAATTATAGATCACATTACTTATCGGCTGGCTTTAGAAATAAAAAAAACAACTAAATAGTTAGACTTGATTGGAAAATATCCCAGGCATCCACAAACCGGAAAATATAATTAAAGCTGTCGGGAAAAAATAAAAATAAAGCATTTCCTGTTTTTGTTTAGAAGCGGTTTGTTATTATTTTTGAAAAGCCAATCAACAAATCATTCGCTGTTCACTTAATTTTTAATAATATATAACCAATTTAAATTTCTTTTTATGTATTTATGAAAATCTCTATTATAAGAATATAATTCGAAACTAAATCGTTTATTAACGGATCTAATCGCAATAAAAACATATTAATCATTGTATTTATCAAAAAACTTGACTATGAATCAGTAAATATATAGATGTTCTTGTGATATTAACGAATTTTCGGCACTGTGAATATCAAAAAAACATCAAGCTTTTTAATAAATTTGCAATGTCAATTGAAAAGAAATCAGTGGTGAAAATTGAAAAAATATTAATCATTGTAAAATTTTAAAATATATTAACAATTTTTTCAGTACTACACAATTTTTATCAATAAGGTATTTAACAGTTTCATGTTGAAGTTACAAAATTGTAGGTTCTTAAAATTTCTAACTCAAGTTAATAAATAATGAATTAAATTAAATAAATGAATATAAAATTAAATACAATAAATGTTATAAATGAGCAGATGTCAATAGATAAATGTAAAAACCACTTTGAAATCCAATACAGTGTACTATTGACTATGGTGGATGGAATGGAAAAGTAAAAACTCAAATAGTTGAAAGTCAAAGGTATTTAATAAAAATATTTTTTTAAATATTAAGTATAATTATAATATTAAATAAATAATTATTAAAAATGCATCAAATTACCTGCAAGAAACTATTAATTCCACTTTTGATACTAGATTGTTAGTCATTGAAAATATGCTAAAATCAATAAGTAATAAAAATTAGATAATATAGATTATGTCATTTAATAAATTAGCTTAAAAGTTAAAATGTGTAAAGACGTGTAAAAAATTCATCATTATTTCAAAATAGTAAAATATATTTTAAAAAACATAAAAATAACCTTAAAATTGAAATATTAAAACGATAAAATCAATCCATCTGTACTGATAAATTATAATTTAAAAGAACTTAATTTAAAAATGATGGAAATTAAATTCTATATTATTTAAAAATGAATAAAATTTTCAATAAAAGTAATAAAATAAAATTTTACGAAATTTGATAAAATAAGTGATAAGCAAAAGTGTAAAAATTTTATTTTTCACAAAATAAAAATAACTTTGACAAAAAATAATAAATTATATTTTTGTTTTAACGTTGCGGATATAACACACTAGTAAACCCACCTAATTAACTCAAAGTCTCAAAAACATCAAACAGCACAAAATAAAAAATAATATTTCAAGAAATAAAAAATAATTAAATAAAATGTTTCTGGTCACAGAAAAATCTGTAAAAAAAAATAATTGAATAAAATGTTAACAAAATTGCACCAGTATAGCATCAAAAATACATAATATATAACAAGCATAAAATAAAAGAAAGTAACTGAATTTTTGATAAGTTGACATTCCACATATGTTTTATAGAAAAACGAAGCGATGAACAGGTTCTTCAAAAGGACAAAAACTAATATAAGCAAGAGCAGAAATTCAGTTTTTGTTTGTTGCGCTGCTTGTTGTTGCATAGAAATCATTGAGCGCAATTCTCTAACGTTTGTTTCGAATTGCAGCATTGAGATCATTTCGACATTGAACAACTAATTTAATAACTTCATAGAAAGGTAATTCGAATCTTTCATCAATAGAATTTTTGACAAATGGAGTAGAATCAGATACCTTAACATCACCGACGTCATTATCAAAATATAGTGACAGGCCACATTCTTTAAGTAGTGATTGATATCCTCCTCTACTAAAAAACAATTTGTTTCTTAGAATTAGAATTGTACAATTTGCTCTCTTCTTGTTCCATTACCTCAGTGATATACTATCTTTTCAGCATTCGATCTTTTTCATTTACATTATAAAATTTAAAATAAACATCCGTTGACATTTTTTCCAAATATTCAAACAAAAACATAATATCAAAAGTTCCAAAATTACAATCAATTTCGATAAACTTCACTCTTCCCCACAGAACAAACCTTTGTCCGCGTCTGTGTGCGCACACATACAAGAATAAGACATTTGAACAACAACGAACACACAGACGCGATCCCGAAATCGGCTGAATCATAAGTATAATACTGTATCATAAGTATAATACTAAAATATTATTATAGAAAAATTTTATTTTACTTACGTTTGATTTTTATATATATATATATATATATATATATATATATATATATATATATATATATATATATATATATATATATATATATATATATATATATATATATATACAATCTCAAACACAAAGGCGCTTCACTGTCAAGCGAGACACAGCAGACCATTATATTTACTTGCCAAATTAGACATGCTTGTTTATGATACTGAGCAGTTCTAATGATGCTTAGTAAAATATTATTGACCATGCCACTGACTAATTCGATCATTTTTTAACCACAAACGGACAATAAATTTATACATTAATTGGTCAACAGTTACATAAATTTGTGTTACATAAAGTCGAGCAATTTTGTGAAATTCCAGAATTTCACGAATCATCACAAGTAGTAGTGGGAAAAGTCAAAATTGGAGATTGTTTTTAATAAATTTTGAAGAAATAATTATTACAAATATAAAGTAAATTTTTCAAATTTATTAATAATTTATGTAACATTTAATTAAATAAAAATGTTGCACTCATATTGCAGGCAGTCTAATAATGCCTATCAAAGGGTTTTATTCCCATTTATGTTTATTCAGCAAGTTTGCTTTGGGACTTGAGATAACAACAACTCTTTTGTTTAATCAGTTATTATTTCAAGGCAAATATTGAGCAGAATTTAATTAGTGAATAACGAAATCTGAAATTCGAATCGGTCATATTTAATAATATTTTATGAATTTTATTTTACGTTTTATTATTATGATTATCAATAAATATTCATGGTCTCATGGTAACAGCATATTGCAATTGATATACATTAAATGAGTTGCATTTGTAAGCCATAGCTTTTTTCTCGAATATAAAATAATCTTTTTCAATTTAATTCTTATTATAGCTAATAATTAGGGTTTACATTAATAACCACGCGCTCTATACCGCGACTGTCAAAACATCGAATTATTAATATTAGCGACAATCATAACCGCGCTACAATGATATAATAAAAGTAATCAGTAACTTAATTAACCCCTTGAATAATGATGTATTTCATTAAGATTCGTCGGGTGTAGCTAATTTCTATTTTATAGATATTTCAAAATATCTATTACAGTCTTATAGATAATTTAAAATTTTGAACCGAGTCTACATAAGGGTAGTTTATTAGATGCAATTTATATTTTTAAAATTGTGTTAGTCCTAACATGCCTCTAGAATTTGTTAAAAGTAGCAAAGGAGGAAATTTCGTCATAGTTGATGACTTTACCTTTCGAAAAGAAAAAACTATCACAGCGAAGACAATCTGGAAATGCACGGAATACGATATGCGAAAGTGTCGAGCTCGAAGTCATACAGAAGGTGAAAACATTGTTAAGATATCCGCTCACATTCATTTTCCAGACACAGCTAAAATTAATTCAAGAAAAATCTTAAAGAGGATTAAAGAACGTGCAGTTGCAACACAAGAACCAACTCAACAGATTGTATCGACTGTTTCTGGTGATGTTAGTATGCCAGTAGCTGGATAACTACCAACAGTTCGCAACATCAAGCAGACGATCCGAAGAGTTCGCCGCCAAATTGGAACACCTCTGCCAACTCCATTGAATCTTCAGGATCTTGACCTACCAGACAATTTTAAGAAGACGATAGCAGGCAATGATTTTATTCTCTACGATAGTGGATCAGATCAGCATCGCACTCTGATATTTTCAACGTGGCACAACCTTGATTTGATGTTACAGTGTTCTCATTGGTATTGTGATGGCGCTTTCAAGACAACTCCCCCGTTATTCAATCAGATTTATATCATCCATGCGCTGAAATTCAACAGCGTTATCCCAACTGTTTTCATTTTGATATCAAAGAAGGACAAACAGCAAAGTGCGGGCCCTAACAGAACTCAAAAACTTGCACGCCAACCTGAGGCCGTCATGACCGACTTCGAACATGCTGCATTACTTGCCTTAAGACGGTCTTTTCGGATTGGTGGGCTAGAACTTATTTCTAGACCGATAAATTAGAATAGTGATGAAATGTGTTGGTACTCAACATGCATATCCAGCATTAAGTTTACCTAAATTAAAACATATAAAACGCCAAGTAAACAATGATAATAGAGAGATCGATACAAAAAAAATCAAAAAACATCCAAATAATAATAAATTAAAACGCAAGAAAGAAGTATTGCACAAAAACCTACTCAAATATAACCGGAAAAAATAAAATAACAAAAAAAACTTGAATAAAGGCGATTAGTAAAAATTAAAAAGAGAATTAAAGAAAATTTCCCTAAAAATCTTACTGAAAGAAAATTATATCAAAATTTTGAATAAAAATCCAGAACAATCCATCAAAAAGGGCGAAATCCATCATAGCCCCCAAATGACCCAATAAAATTCATAAAAATTAATATTTTAGTTTAAAATACAAAGTTTTTTTGATAAATAATTCACAAAAAACAATTAAAAAATAAGAAATAAATTAAATTTAACATGGAATGTTCTGGAAATGCCCATATCCATCATGGAGGCAAATTTAATAAAACATAATTCAAAAATAAAATTTTGAAAATAAAAACAAAAATTATTACGTCAAAATCGCTATCAAAATTGATAAAAATTAAGAATAGAATGTTCTAGAACTAAAATAATTTGAATTTCTTTTACTGCATTAATACATGCATACAAACTCGCACACCAAAAATAGGGTATATATGCCGACGCATTTTAGTCATTTTTCCCTCTTTATGTCAAAATATTTCGTTTGTGAATTTTGAATTATTAGTAAGGCTATGTTGATTGTTCATTATACTGATCTATATCATGAATTAAATTATTGTTTACAGTTTTGTTAAAAAAAAATCAAATTTTATTATAATTGACAGTAAGGCCCGTCGGGGAGAGATTCTCGACACTTCTGATGTCTGAAGCTTTTGAGTTTATTCCTGCGAACGCTGAGCCGGTGCTCAAGCGTTAAACGTTTGATTAGAGAGATTTGATGGACTGAGGTTTGAGAGCTTCCAGAGTCAAACGCCATTTCTTTTAGATTTAATATGAATATATTGGATATAGATATGGTTATGCACTGAAATACTATACTATATATAGGATATTATTGGTGAGTTTTGGTATAGATGGTAGTTGAGAGGTAGTGGTTGAAAGGTATAGGTTGAAAGGTTAGGTTTGAAGGTTGTTGCAGGTTGGGGTTAAGTGTTTGGGGTTTGAGAGTTGTTAGTTGAAGGTAGAGGTTGAAAGATTGTGGTTGGTTGACAGGTAGTGGTTGAAAGGTAGTGGATGAAAGGTAGTTGTAGGAAGGTAGTGGTTGAAAGGTAGTGGTAGAAAGGTAGTGGAAGGTAGTGGTTGAGAGGTAGTGGTTGGTTGAAAGGTAGTGGTTGGTTTACAGGTAGACAAAGACAAATAAAACAAGAAAAATAAAAAAGACACATGGGGTAATATGGCTTTTTGGTTGGATTGGTTTGAGTGATTGGGTTGGGCTTCCATTGAGTAAGTTTCACAAAAATAAAAAACAGATAAAAAATTTCAGTACCGTATTTTCCCGCATATAGCCCGCATTTGCAGATAACCGTCATACTCAGATACCCCACAAGTTTTTAAGTTTTGTGTAAAAATTAAGCAATACAGTAAAATAACAAATACTTGTAAAAAATGTTTGATATAACCCGCGCTCATATATACCCCGTACCCCCCTGTGGGATACGTAAAATTCTGTATAACCCGCGGGTTATATGCGGGAAAATACGGTAGTATGATTGATGGGGTTGATTGATCGGATTGGGTTTCCATTGAGTAAGTGTTTCACAGAAACAACAAAAAAAACAGATAAAATATTGCAGTAGTATGATTGATTGGATTGATTGATTGGATTGGGCTTCCATTGAGTAAGTGATTCACAAGAACACGAAAACAGATAAATCATTGCAGTATTATGAAAAATGTACGTAAGGCAGTATGGCTTTCTGTTTGTATTGGTTTGATTGAGTGATTTGTTTGAGAAATAGATTGTTCGTAATTCATATATTGGAGGGTCTTTATTTGGATTGGAGTATTGAGCTTGCAAATTAGGTGGTTTCTGATCAGTATGTGCATCTGAGTGTTGGACAGTAGGTGCTGCTACAGGAGCTTCAGCTGACCATGTTTTAAGTGATGGTGTTTGAGGTAGAGTCTGGGTGTTGGAGGGTGTTTGCTTTGATGTTGGTGGTACATCAGGTTCCAGTGACTATAGCTTGGTGTTGGAAATCTTGAGAGTATCGAATATTCAGTAGGTGGGTCCTTTCTGGTAAATAAGGTCGGTTGCCCGAAGAGGTGTAAGGTGTAAGTTATTAGAAATTATTTATTTCAGTTAAATTTTAAGGTATTTCCCTTTTAAACGAAAAAGGTACTGTTTTTTTTATTTATCAAGATGGGTAGTTATTATTGTTATCCATATTTTTATATCATGATTGTTATTATTATAATTTTTGGTAGGGTTATTGTTATTATTATTATTATTATTATAAAAAATTACTATTATTATTATCACTATTATTATTATTATTATTATTATTATTATTATTATTATTATTATTATTATTATTATTATTATTATTATTATTATTATTATTATTATTATTATTATTATTATTATTATTATTATTATTATTATTATTATTGATATTGATATAATCATATTTAATGTACAGGGTGGCACAGATAAAGTGAAGCACAAGTTTAACTACTTTATTTTTTCTTGCCTAATGATATAGCTTGCGCAATTATATAAATTTTTAATATTTGAGTTTGTTTTAATATTTTAATATTTAATTATAATATGAGCGGTTCCTTAAATTTAAGTTAATGGCATTGGAATTCAAACGACAAAGAATTTTAAATTTATTTTTGGAGGGAAAGCATCAATCGGAAATTTTAAAGTTAACAAAAGCAGAGGGCATTTGCCGTTCGTTGGTATACAGAACCTTAAAAAGGTACAAAGATTCCGGCACAGTTGTACCACCAAAGAAACCTGGTCGAAGCCGGACCGTTCGTACTCCCAGGCTAGTTAAAGTTATCCGTGAACGGATTCGCCGAAAACCAGCCCAGTCGGCCAGAAAGACGGCAAAGAGTCTTGGAATATCGCGAATATCTGTATCTCGTGTTCTTAAAGAAGACCTTGGACTTACACCTTACAAGAAACGGCGTGTTCATGGTTTATCCGACACAAATAAAAAGAAACGAGTCACAAGATGTAAGGACTTATTATCTCGGCACGCTGAATCAGTAATCCTGTTTACTGATGAAAAACTCTTCGTCCTCCAACAGTCACACAATACTCAAAATGATCGAGTGTACTCGCCATCAATTACCGATATCCCTAGTCATTGCTGCACGGTCCAGCGTTTCCAAGGAAGTCCTTCTGTGATGGTTTACGGAGGTATTTCCAAAAAGGGTCGTTTGCCTCTGAAATTCATAGAAAAGGGTGTCAAAATTAATTCTAAATATTATTTAGAAGAAGTATTACAACGTCATGTGATGGCGAATGCCTTTAAATTGTTTGGAAATGATCCATGGGTATTGCAGCAGGATTCTGAGCCCGCACATGCCGCTAAAATAGTTCAGAACTGGTGCAAGTCAAATTTGCCTGATTTCATTAGCAAGGAACAATGGCCTTCATCATCTCCGGATGTAAATCCTTTGGACTTTTGTATGTGGGCCTTAATGGAACAGCGTCTAAATAATCTAAAACCAATGAGTTTGGATAAATTTAAGTGCTTACTTCAGAAAATTTGGATTGAAATACCTGAAGAGCAGGTGCGTGCCGCATGTGAAGCATTCCCACGCAGATTGATGGCCATTGTCAAAGCCAAGGGTGGCCACATTGAAATTTAATTAATAAATGTGAAATAGATGGAGACTTCGTTTTAAATCTTTTAAGATTTTTCAAATGTATTTTAAAAAATCATGTTAAAATGAGTTTTTTCTTTGCTTCACTTTTTCTGTGCCACCCTGTATATTGTTATGTTTAATC
This sequence comes from Schmidtea polychroa, assembly GCA_959609185.1. Taxonomy (NCBI): domain Eukaryota; kingdom Metazoa; phylum Platyhelminthes; order Tricladida; family Dugesiidae; genus Schmidtea; species Schmidtea polychroa. The sequence continues at coordinate 22,967 of CAUHTR010007545.1, read as the reverse complement.
TCACCTTTGCTAGGGGTTAGTTAATAGTTTAGGTACGGGTATATTTCTCATATTGTTTGAGTATAATAGAGTATAGTTGTGATATAAATAGGGTAATGCTTTGGGAACTAAATAATATATAAATAGATATGGGAGTAAGTGTTATTATTTGTAAATGTGTTCCCTGTATGTGTGATAGCTGCTGATTACGGCAGCTGTACAGGCTTTTTTTGCAAGAGCTTTAATCTCTGCTTTGCTCAGACCGATTATTCTTAGGTCCTTATCATTGTTTTGGTCCCATGTGCCAAGTGTACCTATAACAAGAGTTAGCAGTAAGGTCTTGCAGTTGTGTGCATGTCCTATATCAATTGCTAAGTTTTTGTATTTCTAGCTTTGTCAAAATTTGTTTTGTTTTCATAAGGAGTTAGGCAGAGGTAGGTGATTAGGGGTGTTGTGAATATTAATATCACACGAACCAAATTCAACGATTCGTTCTCGGGTCCACAACCCCTCTGTGGGGCTCTTTGAGCTCGAGTGAAAGATAATTAATTAGGTTCTGAGCTACGTTACCCTTTGCTGTAGCGTAGACTAAACACAACAATAGGGCCTATCGTACCGAGTCCAGTGTGGCCGGGAAAGTAGGTCAATTTTAATTAACAGACTATTTTGCATTAAATTACACATTTAAACTATACACTCAAATATCATTACACAAATCACTAGGATTTACACTCTGAGGTCGAGTCGGCCGAAGGAGGTAAGAGGTTAATTTTATGTTGGCTCAATTTCAACAAATATCACTAGTAATGTAGCCGGTTAAACTCTAATGAACTTCATAAATTATTTAAATGGAATAAACCTAAATAACGGGGAGATCCCTGTCCAAATATTTCAAATGATAATAAACTCAGTAGCTCTAAAACTAACAATCACCAACATCTATCAGTATTATTATCAGGCGAAACTTATTCACTAATCGCCGATAACAATTCGTGCTTTCCCAGTATGTCTATAAAAGATCATAGCTAAGATTTATCATCATTAGGGTTATAAAATGTATTGTAGTTACTGTTCTGTTAACCACTAACCACAAAGTTGACTATGCTGAAGAAAATTACCTTATTCTTGGTGTCTATAAAGTGTAATTGTCGGTAATAGGTCAATTTGCGCCTAACTATAAATCTTATCGCTTATTCTAACTTTAACTACTACTAATTTGCAAAATGTTAGTTTAACTATTCTTTGTTGGATTTTAGGTTGATTAATTTAGGCCAGTGTTGTCCAAACATTTTCTTTCAACAAAACGGAAAGTCACATATTTTGAATCAGTTTAAGCTAATTTATAAATTTATTATAAGAACTTTTATTTCTTCAAATTTCACCACTGATTATTTTTTCCATTTAATTTATTAAAAAGAGAGTTTGAAGACTATAAATCAGTAATATATCAACAACCATAGATATATTACTGATTTATAGTCTTCAAATTCTCTTTTTAATAAATTATAGATTTATGTATTTCGACAAATAGTTTGCACAAAGAAGTCATGTTGATTGCTGCTAATATCATCAATTTCAATTCTTTTTATGTCATTTGAAATCTTTAACGTCCAGAAACATTCAAAAGCTTTAAAATTAAATTTGAGATGCAATAATATCACAAATATACACTAAATCGCATTAAGACATGCATATTTAGAGGTCGAACGATTTATGAAGAAAGTAGGATCATTTCGTACAAACGTAATCAGAAGTATTTAATAAATTATGTGATTAATTCTAAATGTAAATCTAAGTGACAATATTACCAAATCAACTACAGTCATTGCCGTGTAGAATTAGAACAGCAATTTCTTAAAACTTGTTTTAGAGATAATTAATAGCCACCTAAAGCTGTAAATTTTGAATTGCGTATGTCTATATTTGGCTTGCGTAGACAGTGAAGTTCCGAGACTGCCGAAAGAAATATTAAACAAATGTTCATTGACTGATGAAAAAAAATTCAAAAAGCTATTAAAACTTATCCAAACTGCATTGAAACTACCAACACGTGAAATCAAGCCAGATTTGCTCGTTGGCAGATTTTTATGTTATTTAGACGTGACGGATTTCAAAATAGAAAAGCTTGTAAAAGAAGCAGTGAAAAATGTAAATGAAATTAGTGAATTTCGCATTAAAGGAAGCGTTTTGATTGCGGTCTGTTGCATTCAATTCAAATATTCATTTTAATTTTAAACCATTTTAATTCTAATATTGTTCAAATAATTTAAGTTTCACTGTTAATTTTACAAAATTTAATCATGAAATAATTTTAATTTGAACTCCTCACAATTATTAATATTATTATTATTATCATTATTATTATTATTATTATTATTATTATTATTATTATTATTATTATTATTATTATTATTATTATTATTATTATTATTATTATTATTATTATTATAAATAATGATTATCTAACTAAATATAACAGTATTTTCATGTAAACATCATCATGGAAAGAAAAATCCAAACGAATCTGTATTTAAATTTTTATTTGTTAAAAAATAAGAAAATTAATTTTTATCCGCCAATAAAAGTAATTATCACTTTTAATGATTTCTAAACAATAATCTCAAAAGAAAACTCTAAAATTTTCTTCACATGTTTTTCTTAGGCCTTCTTTATGTTTTGATTTTATGTCTTCCAATTAGCTCGGTATTCTTTAATCAAATCCTTTTACCTTGGTGTTTTATGGAGAACCTCAGTTCAACCAAAACTGATTTTAAATCCACTGTTTTGTCATGCGCTGCCTTGTGTCTGAACCTACAAGACAAATGTGGCATGTTTGAATATAAGGAGAGTCGTGAATGCGTAATTTATGATGAAACTGCAACATTCTCGGCCACCAATAGCTGCACTCAATCAAGCAAACCGATATTTTTGAAAATGAAATCAAAAAAGATCCCAGTCAATAAAATCAAATATTTTGTCGAATTAGAAAATTCCAAAGCTATAAGGATGGAAGGAATCAAAATTGATTTGTGAATCCAAAGATATGATTATGGCAGAATTCATTAATGAAAAGATATATAAATATATTAAAAGCAAAATTAGTGGTGAATATTGGGTTGGTGGCTACCAATTGGAACCGAATTTCTCACCAACTGAAAATTGGATATGGTATACCAGTAAATTACCAATAAATAAGCATTTTTGGTACAAAGACGAGCCAAACGATTATTTGGGAAGAAATGAAAACCGAGCATCTTTACGTATAGGTGGCTTGGCAGACAATGAAGAAACTTATAAACTGTATAAAATAATATGTGAAATGGACCTATTGACTCTGCACCTTAGCTATATCATTGGCGGATGACTTGAAGGGTTCTTTACTTGCAGTGTCACGCATCTATTATTATTTCTTCGTATTGAATGTTCAACTTAGGCTGTCATTAATATATTTTGCACAATTTATCGTTTGTTACTTTTATTAAAGTTACAAATATATTCATAACTACTTTATGTTTAAAACGATCAGTTCTCAGATATTAATTTAGAAAGATTCCTTATTTCTATTTGTTGGGTATTTATTACAAGTCCGTACTAGTTTCTGACTCATCAGTGTCCTAATTTAAATATATCGAACAACCCAGGACAATAACGTTTGTTAGCAGCAATGACATCAATTTCATTTTCAGTATCCATTAATAAAGTCACTTAATAAAATTTATTCTATTCACAAAACTGCGCTTTTTTCGTAATATTTAAACAAATATCTTCGAGGCTTTTCTTTTAATTTTGAAGTTGATTTCAATGCTTATTTATTTATTAATTAAGTAATAATATATAGTTTAAGCTTACTTTAATTTATTAATTTAAATGTTTATATAAAAATTTATGTAATTTGATAAATACAATTTAAATATTTATTAGCAATTTTTCGTTTTAACTTAAACGTGAATTCTACCCTTTCAACGTTAATTCAAATTACCACAATAATTTACAACAACTTTGTATCCACAAATTTTCAACGACACTTTCAATTTAGAAATTTTCAATAACAATATTAATCTGCACAGTCTTCAATAACAATTTTATTCTCGTATACTGGGATGAGTCAATCAATGGGAGATCTCCCTTCTGGTACCTAAGAATACAATACAATTGGTTCGAACTAAGTTACCTTTGTGGTGAGATACAGATAATCCACATTTACCCTTTTGTGTCGTTTCCGACGCAACCCAGAATGTAAAAGTCTACTCTTCCGTTTGATACCCGTTGAGCAATCGGTGTATGCGCCCGAGATTGCCTGACTTATTGCGCTTCTTAAGATTCTCGTGGTGAAAACCGTAGTATGTCTGTTAGTGAGCTGGGATTTTAGGATCTGCAGTCGAGCTGCCGAATTATTTAGCATTTACATTGCTAGATGTTGATCAATAAGGGGTTGATTTTCCCGAACCCTTTGCTGTTTGAGCTTCTACTATAACTCCAACAGGAACCTATATTGATAATCACAAATAATTTTCACTACACAATGACACAATTGGTTCAACAATACAGTGCTTATTACGACACTCTGTGACGAAAAGCACTCGCATATAACATTGGGTTTGAAGGATCACTAGCTACCGATTGGTTCTAACAACTGGGAATTTGCACTGGTTGTATTTTTCTCTCACTAAACTTTTCGTTTAGCACTATTTGATCAATAATTAGCTTTGGTTTCTCCTTTAATTTGCAAGTAATTCTGCTCAGTACGAGAGGAACTGTAGATTCGGATCGCTGGTAAATATGCTTGATCGAAAGGTCAGTGGCACGAAGCTACCATCCGAGGGATTAAGATTGAACACCTCTAAGTCTGAATCTCGCATAGAAATCATGATATTTTGTGCCATTCTCGTAATGAGGCAATATTATTATTCATTAACGCAAGTTAGTGGATGTGACTTAGCCATAAATTTAAACTCTAACCATTCTATAAAAATAGTTTGGATGTTTGAATCATTTTTAATGATTTACGTGTTGACATTAAATCGTTTGTAGAAGACTTACTTTACGGTCGGGGAAGCGTTAGAATTCGAGTGGTGTAAACTGCAAGATTTTGAACTTCATCCCCATGTGACGCGATGATTTGAATCTATATGATTCATTCATTGTGTAGATATGTATTGAGTCTTTATGATTCATTCATGTCGTTATTAAAATTAACTTTAAATTTCTAGATTGAAATTTAGATTAACTAATTGCCTGTATATTATAGTTTTTTAACTATATTATGTGGGCTTTTATGCTAAGAAAATTTTCAAGGCATTTTTCCATTCGGTTAACTGGCTATTGGCTGTTTTTTTAACTACCATAAGCCAATTACCCCCGTGTTAATAGTGTTTTTAGTGCATTTTTCCACTCGGTTAACTAGCTATTGGCTGTTTTTTAACTACCACAAGCCAGTTACCCCTGTGCTAACTTATATTGTATTCCTGGGTAGCAGTGCTATTGGTTAATTTCTATATAACTGAATAATAACTGGTTAACAGTAACTGCTTAATAGTCAAGTGGTCAACAGCGGGAGTAAAAAAGACTGACTCATTCCTGCCAAGAGGATGGTGATTAGGAAAATATTTTGGGACCAGAGTCTACTTGTGGAAGAGAGAGAAGTGAAGTCCAAAGAATGAAGATTACCAGAAAGAATATTTCGAAGAAAGAAGAGAACTTGGATAAGGAAGGTTAGCGCGATCTCTTGGAAGCAGCACTATTAGAGTAATAATCTGACTGCTTTAATAGTGTTTACTATCCCATAAAAAAAAGATTAGTAACTACCGCCGTTTATCGAGTGGTTTTTACTGCGAGATTTTGAACTTCATCCCCATCTGACGCGATCTTGCACAGGATGTAACGCATCGTACATAGGCGAAACACATAGACCGTTCCAAGCAAGACTCAACGAACACGTCAAGAGCTGAGGTGTTTTCAGCTGAGAGTTAAATATTTCAATGATTTATCAAAATAATTTTAAATTGTAAATAATTGACTATAAAATTACTTTTAAATAATTTTTAAATTGGATTTTTTAAGTTGAAATTTTTGAATTAAAAATTAAAATAGCTTTTTCAAAAAAAAGTTTTATTAATGAAAAATTTTTAAGTAAATATGTTTTAAATATTGAAATATTTTGATAAATGGTTTTGAAAATATTTTATTCAACGCTGAAAATTTGTTTAAAATTATACAATATGTCATATAATAAATACTTGGAATTATGTCGTTAACTTTTGAACCGGATTTAAAAAATAATTTAGAAGATGTTTTAGTAGCTTCCAATAATCACGAAGGCTGGAAAAAAGTGCACAAATGAGCACCACTCTTATACGAAACAAAATGCAAAATGTTACAAGATGCGTTCAAAAATTCATTGCAAAGATTAGCCGCGGAGACTCTTTTTATCAAAAAACTTAAACCGTCCATCAACATTCAACTAAATTAATACTTAAATTAATATTTAATTTGATTTAAAATTTAAAATTAAAAATATATAAAATATAAAAAACGTTTTTCTATAAAATAACATATTAAAAAATTGAAAATTAAATTAAATTATAGAATTTAAAATTTAAAAAATACTAAATATTATTTGGGTAATTAAAATAAAATATAAATAAAATATAATTAAACCAATGAATTCATTATAAAATACGAAATAAATTTATTTTTCCCCAACAATAATTATTAAATGTAATAATGATCAAATTCACTTAAAAAAGCCAGTGCCGAAAATTCGTGAGTATCAACAAACATCGATATATTACTTATTTATAGTCTTCAAACTCTCTTTTTAATAAATTCAATGGAAAAAATAATCAGTGGTGAAATTGGAAGAAATAAAAGTTCTTATTATAAATTAATATATATATTTTTTAAAATTTTAGCATTCAGAATTTAATTTAATAATTTAAAAAATTTTATTAATTATTTAATTTAACACAACAATCAATACTTACAATATACAAAAATAATTATTTAAAAAGATTTAAAATACAAGTATTCACTGCATTCAGCACATTAATTTTCTTATTTCAAAATTTTTATTAATTTATTATCTTAGTTGATTCAACTTAAATGATCAAATATTTTTTTTATTTACTGGATGATTAATGACTAGAATTCTTTCTTGTCCATTAATTACATTTTTATAATAATTATTTAGTATATTTTGAATAATTTAAATTTTTACAATTATTTAATCAATTTTTATCAAGTTATTGATGTCTTGAGTTCAATTAATTTTTCATCCAATTTTTCAAGTGAAGAGTATTTTCTTTTAAAGATCAATTTGTTAGTACATAGTTGTTGGTTGTAAGTAGTTGGTTGACTTTTTAGATTTTGATAAGAAGATAGTGTATGTGATGAAGAATATTTTGTATTTAATTGCTATTATTTTTATGTGTGGTTAGTTGATTGTTGGTACTTGGTATCTGGTTGATAGTATTTTGCTGATAGTCTTGGTATCTCGTTGTAAGTACTTAACTGATAGCGTTTGGTATATTGTTGTAAGTACTTGGTATCTAGTTGAAAATACGTGTTTATAGTTACTGGTAGATGATATTAAGTTGTTGGTATTTGTACTTGGTAGTTGGTACAGTGTTGTTTACTGATTGTTGTTATATAGTTGTAGGTTGATAATGCTTAGTAGCTGGTTGATGTTGGTTGTAAGTATTTGGTATCTAGTTGTTAGCTGGTTGATAGTAGTTAGTAGCTAGTTAATGGGTAGGTGGTTGTAGGTACTTGGTAACAGGTAACTGGTTGTTAGTATCTAGTTGTAGGTATCTGGTTGTTAGTAACTAGTTGTAGGTATCCCGTTGTAAATACATGTTCGTAAGTTACTGGTTGTTGTGGGTTGTAAGTACTTGGTATCTAGTTGTTAGCTGATTGATAGTACTTGGTATCTTGTACTTGGTTGTTAGTTGTTGGTTTGTTGTTGAATTATTATTATTAAAATTTGTCTTTGAAAAATATTTCATAAAAATTTTCATTAAAAATTATCTTAAAAATTTCCATCTAAAATTATCATTGAAAAATATTTCATAAAAATTTCTATTAAAAATTACTTAAAAAATTATTTCATAAAAATTTTCATTAAAAAATTTCAATTCTCAAACACCTTCTATTATTTCAACTTTTTGTTAATAAATTTAAAAATCTTACTTTAATTTACTTATTACATTACTTTAATTTACTTATTTAAAATATTTGACCATTGATTACTTAATTTTAAAATTTGGACCTTGATTAACTTTAATTTAATTTTTTAGAACCTTAATTAACTTTAATTTAAAATTTTGAACCTTAATTAACTTTAATTCAAAAATTTGGACCATAATTTACTTCTAATTTAATTTTTAGAACCTTAATTTACTTTAAGTTAAAAAATTTGAACCTTAATTCACTAATCTAAACCATAATTTACTTTAATTTAAAATATTTGGACCATTGATTACTTTAATTCAAAAATCTTAGCCCATAATTTACTGTAATTCAATTTTTAGACCCATAATTTACTTTAATTCAAAAATCTGAGCCCATAATTTACTGTAATTCAATTTTTAGACCCATTATTTAATGTAATTCAAAAATTTGGACCATTATTTACTTTAATTAAAAAAACTTAGCCTATAATTTACTGTAATTCAATTTTTAGACCCATTATTTACTTTATTTTAAAAATTTACCACGCTTTTTTAGTGTAGACCGCCTTTTTCTATTGAAATTCTCAGGACCAAGGAGACCCACCTGAATTTACTTTGAAAATTCCATGCTTTTTTAGTGATAATCGGATTTTTGTATTGAAAATAACCCGAGACCTTAAATTACCACTGTTTTTTAGTGTAGACCGCCTTTTTGTATTGAAATTCTCAGGACCAAGGAGACCCACCTGAATTAACCTAGAAAAATCCATGCTTTTTAGTGATAATCGGATTTTTGTATTGAAAATATCCTGAGACCTTAAATTGCCACTGTTTTTAGTGTAGACCACCTTTTTGTATTGAAAATATCCTGAGACCTTAAATTACCATGCTTTTTTAGTGATAATCAGATTTTGTATTGAAAATCACTGGATCAATCGAGACCCCCCTCACTATAGTCTGAATAATCCATGCTTTTTATTGAGACCACCTTTTTCTATTGAAAAAAAATTTTTTTGTATTGAAAATCCCAGGACCATCGAGACCCCCTCACTATAGTCTGAATAATCCATGCTTTTTTATTGAGACCACCTTTTTGTATTGAAAATAATATGTGTGGCCTACGGGAGCAATTGCGTAATCAAAAGTTGCAGCAAAAAAAATTACGGGAGCAGAACCCCCCCCCCCCCCCCCCCGGGGGGTCATTGCTCCCGCGGGCCACTAACTACCTACTAAGCAAGAATAAAAAGGAACTATAATGAGTAATGAAGATTTGCCAGTGGAACAATATTGAGGAGATACAGTTATTTTTGTTGATTTTATGATCGATTACTATATATATATGCAACGGTGTATGAATGGTCTCAAGTGATCTTGATTCAGAGATTACCCTTATATCTTAAAGGAGCAGCTAGAGAGGTCTGACAACTAATCGACAGAAAAACAATCGGCAATGATTGAGCCAAGTTGAAAGATTCGTTGGTAGCTAAACTTATTGGAGGTGATATTAAGAGATTAATGCTTCAAAAATTTTATAATAGAGTCCAAAATCCAAGCAAAACAGTGAGCGAATTTGCATATCATTTGTCGACCCTTGCCAGCAAATCATTTGAAGATGATGCGAAACAACCAGGATTAGCTCAACAGAGAGAAATTTTTGTCAGGAGTAAATAAAAAGATCAAGACGGCGTTATGCTGTGTAGACTATGACAATTTTGATGAACGAATTAAAAAGGTTGTGAAAATTGAATTAAATCTAAAGAGCACTAAAATAAATCTGAGGTATTTGCGATAATTCCGGTACAAAGGGAGAGATCAACAACCTCAACCCAATCAAGCCAAAATTTACAAGGCTTTGAGAGATCTAGAGTTGTTCAGTGTGATATTTGTAAGAAAATTGGTCATTTTACAAACCAGTGTTGGTTTAAAAATAATTCTGAAAGAGCACCCAGGACATTCAAATTGGTAAAGAGATGATAGAGGAACAAATTTTCGAAGAGCAATTCCTAATGTTAAGTCAAATTTTAATGAGGTCCAATGTTATCGCTGTAGTAGAAAAGAACATGTTTCTAGAAATTGTTTTTTTTTATTTTAAAAATTTACCACGCTTTTTTAGTGTAGACCGCCTTTTTCTATTGAAATTCTCAGGACCAAGGAGACCCACCTGAATTTACTTTGAAAATTCCATGCTTTTTTAGTGATAATCGGATTTTTGTATTGAAAATAACCCGAGACCTTAAATTACCACTGTTTTTTAGTGTAGACCGCCTTTTTGTATTGAAATTCTCAGGACCAAGGAGACCCACCTGAATTAACCTAGAAAAATCCATGCTTTTTTAGTGATAATCGGATTTTTGTATTGAAAATATCCTGAGACCCTAAATTACCATGCTTTTTTAGTGTAGACCACCTTTTTTTTGTATTGAAAATCCCAGGACCATCGAGACCCCCTCACTATAGTCTGAAAATTCCATGCTTTTTTATTGAGACCACCTTTTTGTATTGAAAAAAATATGTGTGGCCTACGGGAGCAATTGCGTAATCAAAAGTTGCAGCAAAAAAAATTACGGGAGCAGAAACCCCCCACCCGGGGGGATCATTGCTCCCGCGGGCCACTAACTGCCTACTTTGCTTCGTAAATTATATCGATTCACTTTAATAAATTATTTTCTCAAATTGCACAAAATATAAATCTCAAATTATTACTACAATAAAATAATTTACCTTTTCACAAGCAACTTTAATAATTTCAATTTATCACATTTTATTTTCACAATTTTTCTTTAAACACTCCTATTACCAACCTTTTATCACGTCGGACTCACCAAAATATGCTGGGTTATTGGTTGGTGATAATATTTGCAAAGTTAAAATTCCTACTGACTCCAATCGTGTCTTTGTCTGACCCATAAATAACGCTTGACAACAGAAATATTTATTGATAATCACAATTAATTTTCACTTTAAACTAATAATCAATACAACACTCTGCTCGGTGACTATATAATGCTTATTGCAACACTCAGTGAGGAATAGCACTTGTGTACAACACCGGATTGAAAGATCACTAACTACTGATTGGTTTATCGACATGGACTTTTTCAGTTGGTTGTTTTCTTTGACCTTCTTCGACAACTTTATTCAAATATTCAAATAACTTCTTTTCTTTTATTTCTCAACTAATTCTTTTCTACAAATCTTCTCCAACAATTACTCTTCACAATTATTCTTTAACAATTATTCTTCAACAAATCTTTTTCCAATAAATACTCGTCTCAATGACTTCTATAAATTTTTCCCGAAATATCTCTATGTAATTTTCTTCATTAGTTTTATTTCTTTTTTCGTAGACTCTTGACGCGTTTTCCATTTCGTTTTCCTATAGATTTCCGTCTGATTTTGTCTAATTTGTTGTCTCGGTTTTTGTCTCCATTTTGTGTCCACCAGTTTCTCTTTATATAGCTTGTTTTATTTGTGGCATTAGAGATAATCAAATGTTTCCCACTTTTCTTTCCCTGCATTTCCCGACTGTTCCCATTGATGGGTTACTGGTGGTCGAGTAATTACGATTTTGTGCTGTTACCAGCGTAACCCAGAATACAACATTGTTTTCCGCTTGGCACCCGTTGAGTAATCAACGTTGGTACTGTACCAAAGGGTTGAGTACTCGCAAAAAGTGAGCGCACCGAGGCACTATAATTGTCGAGTACTCTATGGGTTCACGGACTACCGTTAGAAGATTTGTGTCCGATTTCCTCAGGTCCCTTATCGAAATTGTTTTCCCAACCTTACGCACAAACTCTCATTCCTCAGGCAATCATATAACAAAATATATCGCATACTATTTTAATACTACAAAAATATACAAAAACAAAATTTCACAAAGATTCAAATTGGCTCGTTGGCAGAGCTGGTTAGTCCTGTCGTAGACGCTTGTAAAGTTGACGAATTTACTTGTCGTTCATATTCGGCCAACCTGGCCTTCTTTAATTTTTCTCTAATGTTCCGTCCTAGCCGCTTTCGCTTAGGTTGACTTTCAGCGGCTGGAGGATATATCGTTGCTAGTTCGACTGTCAGCGGCCAGACTTGCCTTGCCACGGCTTCCTGCACGAATTGTTCATTACGCTCGGTTTCGAGCGCGCGCACCTGCAATTTTAGGGCGCGGATCTCCATTTGATCTTGGGCGGTTTGTGTCTGCAGCTGGAGAATCTGGGCTGTCTTCTTTTTCATGTCCTCGGGACTAAACCAGGTCCCATTGAACTCCCGGCATTTCCCCTTGAGTCTATCGACCCGGACTCGGAGTTCGTCGGCTTGTTTTCGGGCCTGCTCCCGATCTTTACGCAGGTTTTCCATTAATTTGTACACTAAAACATAAAGGGTTTTTATTAATTCCATTTATACCAAAAAGAGTTAGAACAAATAAGTGATAATGTTAATTAGTTAGCATTAGTGCTTTACCGCTAAGACCTTATTGTACTCGCTCAATCTACTACTTGAATTACAAAACCAAAGAAATACTTTATTTAATAATAAACACCAGACGATTTCTATGATTTAATTAGTATACAAACAATAAATGAAATCGATTAAACTAAGTCACTTGTCGGCTAACAATCACACTTGGCGCTTGCGGAGCCTCCCTCTCTTTCGTGGGGGTGCCTCGGCCTCTTCAAGTTCTTCCAGGGACACTCCCTCTCTTTTGGCCCTGATTTGTAACTCTATTTTCCTAAGCCGAACCTGAGCGGCTTCTACGTCACTGGCCGCTTGATCGCGGGCCTCTCGTAGCGTGTTGTTCTCCGGCTCCGTTTTTACCCACGCAGGGGCATCAGGTTCCGGGCCACTTCTGATGACTGGGCCGAAGTTATCGAGGTCTAATCCACGATTCCAGTCGTGGATGCGGTACCAAATGTACCGCGTACGGAGCCCGGTAATCATTTGCCGATCGGCTTCCTCTTCACTAAAATCGTCTGATCTTTTCCAATGCCAGATACACGATTTCTACTGGATTGTCTGGCAGATTCAAAATATTTCACATCCATCGATCTAGGTCAAGCATATTATCAAGTTGGAATGGCGAAGGAAATTCAAGAGGTCACGGCTTTCAGTACAAGGCAAGGACAGTTTTGTTTTAACCGACTTCCTTTTGGACTAGCAACAGCCCCTGCGACGTTTCAAAGAATGATGCACTCAATGTTAGATGGAATATTATTTAAGGGTGTTGTTGTCTACCTCGACGACATTCTTGTCTATGGAAAAGACAAAGAGGAACACAATAACCGATTAGAGGAAGTATTCAGAAGAATTCAACTAGCGGGGTTGAGAATTAACCCAGAAAAATGTAATCTGTATAAAGAAGAATTGACATTCCTAGGGCACACTGTAAGTGCAAGTGGGATAAAAACGAACGACAAGAAGATTAAAGAGATTCAAGATGCAGAAATACCAGTATGCGCCAAACAATTAAGATCCTTTTTAGGTATGACCAATTACTATAGGAAGTTTATAAAAGACTATGCAAAAATTGCGGAACCTCTACATGCAGCTACGTCCGGCTGTGAGAAAAAGATTAATTGGTCAGAAGATTGCAACAATAGTTTTGAATTACTTAAAACAAAGTTGTGTGAAGCTCCAATTCTAGATTTCCCAAGAATGGATAGAAACTTTATTCTGGATACAGACGTTAGTTTTGGGGCCATCGGAGCAGTTTTATGTCAAGCTAAAGAAGATGGTACCGAAGAGGTAATTGCATATGGGTCAAGACACTTGACCGCGCATGAAAAAGGTTATTGTGTGACTAGGAAGGAGTTACTTGCTATACACGAATATGTAATGTATTTTAAACAATATCTATACGGAAAGTCATTTGTAGTACGAACGGATCACAAGGCGTTGGTTTTCATGAGATACACAAAAAAAACCGATAAGCCCGCAATTTCAAACCTGGCTAGCCAACCTTTCCGGATATGATTTCGATCTTCAATATAGGAAAGGAGAGGAACATGGAAATGCGGACGGAATATCAAGGATTAAAGGGATGTTATGTGCACAATGCCAGACTAGACATGAAGACGCAAAAGAAGAAAAAGCCAGAGTAAGACATATCAGCTCATTACAGAAGACTGAGTCGATGACAAAACTCTTAGAAAAGCAACAAGATGATGTAGATTTCATTCACATGACAAGAGTGTTACAGGGAGAAGAGGAAAAAAATGACTTGAATAAAAAGAAATTTCCTTTCAATTTGCATAACAACATAAAATTAGAAGATGGGCTTTTAATATTAGAGAAGAATGGTAAAGATGTCATCCTGGTGCCGATAGACTACTCAAATACGTTAGTTAAAGGAATACATACTGAAATGTGTCACATTGGAGTAAAGAAATTAATTAGCTATATGAGCAACATATTTTTTGGCCAAACATGCAAGAAACTATACAAAACTGTTTGAGAGTATGTGAGATATGCTGCAGAAGGAAAATAGTGCAGGAGAAGACAAAGGAACGATTGTTGCCGATAATAAGTTCAGAATTTTTAGAACAGTTGGTCATTGATATAGCACACATGAAGAATGGTGGAGTGTACAAGTTGAGTGTACAAATATTGAATTTTTAGAATTTTTAGGTAATTTCAAAAATTATGAATAATTTCCACTTACTGCGGGTACATCAGGCGATGGGTACTACTGACGAGCTCAGTCTCTTGCTCACTTACTGTTCCCCTGGTTGTACTCGTTATAAGTGGTATAATCATCCTTTAGGAATTCGGTAATTTATCTATTTATCATGTATTTTTAATTTAGGGACAATTGACGACTATTCTTTCTAGTTGGAGATATTGAGGTTCAACTTCTGGAGCTCGTCCTATAATTCTTGGTCAAGAATCATGATTTTGGGTTCGTAATGATTGTGTATGGTAATTTGTTGTTCAAAAAAAAATAATAATAAATCTTTCGTCTTTGCCTACTTTAATTGAATTTACTAATAAATAAAGTTGCCCATTTGATTGTTCATTCGGGATTCAAGGGGTTAGATTGTGTAGTTGATCGTACACCCTCACCCATATCCCTAGGTGGCTTGAATAATGGTAACATCCAGGGGGGATGTGTTGCTAAAAATAGCTTTCGAGAATTTTGATCCTTCCTATTGGATCAACAGGGTTAATTCTAAATTTAATTTTTTTGGGGAAATTCCTAAATCGATATCGGATTGGGATATTGATTTTAGTAATTAATAATCACCGATAATAATAATAATATATAATTAGTATAGCATTTATATATTTAACCGATAGATATAACCATAATATGTATAATTAATAATATGTTCAACAATGACTAATGATATATATACGAATATATATAACTAAGTTATATATAANGGATGGAATATTATTTAAGGGTGTTGTTGTCTACCTCGACGACATTCTTGTCTATGGAAAAGACAAAGAGGAACACAATAACCGATTAGAGGAAGTATTCAGAAGAATTCAACTAGCGGGGTTGAGAATTAACCCAGAAAAATGTAATCTGTATAAAGAAGAATTGACATTCCTAGGGCACACTGTAAGTGCAAGTGGGATAAAAACGAACGACAAGAAGATTAAAGAGATTCAAGATGCAGAAATACCAGTATGCGCCAAACAATTAAGATCCTTTTTAGGTATGACCAATTACTATAGGAAGTTTATAAAAGACTATGCAAAAATTGCGGAACCTCTACATGCAGCTACGTCCGGCTGTGAGAAAAAGATTAATTGGTCAGAAGATTGCAACAATAGTTTTGAATTACTTAAAACAAAGTTGTGTGAAGCTCCAATTCTAGATTTCCCAAGAATGGATAGAAACTTTATTCTGGATACAGACGTTAGTTTTGGGGCCATCGGAGCAGTTTTATGTCAAGCTAAAGAAGATGGTACCGAAGAGGTAATTGCATATGGGTCAAGACACTTGACCGCGCATGAAAAAGGTTATTGTGTGACTAGGAAGGAGTTACTTGCTATACACGAATATGTAATGTATTTTAAACAATATCTATACGGAAAGTCATTTGTAGTACGAACGGATCACAAGGCGTTGGTTTTCATGAGATACACAAAAAAAACCGATAAGCCCGCAATTTCAAACCTGGCTAGCCAACCTTTCCGGATATGATTTCGATCTTCAATATAGGAAAGGAGAGGAACATGGAAATGCGGACGGAATATCAAGGATTAAAGGGATGTTATGTGCACAATGCCAGACTAGACATGAAGACGCAAAAGAAGAAAAAGCCAGAGTAAGACATATCAGCTCATTACAGAAGACTGAGTCGATGACAAAACTCTTAGAAAAGCAACAAGATGATGTAGATTTCATTCACATGACAAGAGTGTTACAGGGAGAAGAGGAAAAAAATGACTTGAATAAAAAGAAATTTCCTTTCAATTTGCATAACAACATAAAATTAGAAGATGGGCTTTTAATATTAGAGAAGAATGGTAAAGATGTCATCCTGGTGCCGATAGACTACTCAAATACGTTAGTTAAAGGAATACATACTGAAATGTGTCACATTGGAGTAAAGAAATTAATTAGCTATATGAGCAACATATTTTTTGGCCAAACATGCAAGAAACTATACAAAACTGTTTGAGAGTATGTGAGATATGCTGCAGAAGGAAAATAGTGCAGGAGAAGACAAAGGAACGATTGTTGCCGATAATAAGTTCAGAATTTTTAGAACAGTTGGTCATTGATATAGCACACATGAAGAATGGTGGAGTGTACAAGTTGAGTGTACAAATATTGAATTTTTAGAATTTTTAGGTAATTTCAAAAATTATGAATAATTTCCACTTACTGCGGGTACATCAGGCGATGGGTACTACTGACGAGCTCAGTCTCTTGCTCACTTACTGTTCCCCTGGTTGTACTCGTTATAAGTGGTATAATCATCCTTTAGGAATTCGGTAATTTATCTATTTATCATGTATTTTTAATTTAGGGACAATTGACGACTATTCTTTCTAGTTGGAGATATTGAGGTTCAACTTCTGGAGCTCGTCCTATAATTCTTGGTCAAGAATCATGATTTTGGGTTCGTAATGATTGTGTATGGTAATTTGTTGTTCAAAAAAAAATAATAATAAATCTTTCGTCTTTGCCTACTTTAATTGAATTTACTAATAAATAAAGTTGCCCATTTGATTGTTCATTCGGGATTCAAGGGGTTAGATTGTGTAGTTGATCGTACACCCTCACCCATATCCCTAGGTGGCTTGAATAATGGTAACATCCAGGGGGGATGTGTTGCTAAAAATAGCTTTCGAGAATTTTGATCCTTCCTATTGGATCAACAGGGTTAATTCTAAATTTAATTTTTTTGGGGAAATTCCTAAATCGATATCGGATTGGGATATTGATTTTAGTAATTAATAATCACCGATAATAATAATAATATATAATTAGTATAGCATTTATATATTTAACCGATAGATATAACCATAATATGTATAATTAATAATATGTTCAACAATGACTAATGATATATATACGAATATATATAACTAAGTTATATATAACTAATAACAATATCAAAAATAATAATTAAGTCATATAGAACTACATCATAATATTAATAATAATAATAATAATAATAATAATAATAATAATAATAATAATAATAATAATAATATAATAATAATAATAATAATAATAATAATAATAATAATGATAATAATAATAATAATAATAATAATAATAATAATAATAATAATAATAATAATAATAATAATAATAGTAATAATAATAATAATAATAATAATAATAATAATAATAATAATAATAATAATAATAATAATAGTAATAATAATAATAATAATAATATTAATAATATTAACAGTAATACTAATAATGATGATAATGATTATAATAACAATATAATTATTCTCTATTTATAATTTAAAAAAAAATTTTTATGCCTAAAGGCAAACTATTATAGCTATTTATATTTTGTATTTTTACAGTTAATTATTAATTATAAATTTTTATAATTTATATTTATACCTGTTTGTAAATTATTATATAAGTATTTATAGTTTATATTTATGAGCATTTCATATATAAATAATTATAATTTATAATTTTATATTTTACAATTTATAAATTTTTTAGTCGACTTTATATAACTTTTTATGGATTACCTTTTTATGACCAACATTGTTTCCCAAATTACTTACGGGTTTATTTGTAACTATTTGTAAGTTATAATTCCAGAGTTCCAGCGCATCTATAGTTTATATATAACTAGTTATAAGTAAATTTTTGTACTCATAATTTATATACTACTATCCCTAATCTATAATTTATAATCAAAATTTATCCATTAATAATTTATATTTTCAGGATCAATATAATTTGTATCTAAAATCTTGTAATTATTTATAACTTATATTTTTATAATTAAAAAAAAATTTTATAACTAAGTACTTATACATTTATGATATAAATATTTTAAAGTGGGAACTTGGATTAATAGATTCGTAATTAAATCTTTTGGGAGTCAGACTTACATTTAAGTTGGATTCATTAGTATTATAATTGATTCAAAGACCTACCCTGATTAAGCTCTACTTATACGTATGCCGAATATCTTTATCATTTCCATTACTTTGATTACAATAAGCTTCTATTTTCGTTATTATAAAAAAAATCTAATTCGACATATGTATAAGCATAACTGAAATTGTTATTACTAATCAACCGGTTACATTAATGTGATTGTAGAATTGTGTAAGTTTGGGTCTGAGTTCTACTCAAATTATGACCTTAGTGTAGAGTTGTTGTCCATGATTTTTAATGTTGATTTTAACTGTGTATTACGAAAAAAGGTCGGGAAGAGTTTTTGCTTTCGCAGCCCCACTGGGACCACTAGGACAAACCTTAATGTTGTGTAGTAAGTCAACCATTTACGGCTGACCTTTAATAAATACGAAGAGTCAGACGGAGGTTTTCCTCGACTTAACTCCATGGCAGGACCATGAAGTGGTTCGACCTCCGAAGGACCCAAACAAAAAAAAACATATAATAACGATAATGCGTGTCTGCATGTCGTCCTATAAGAATTTAAGTTAATTTGGATGCAGGACTGACCAGAGGCGCAGGTATTCCAGTACGCCGCTGATCATTCATACATCACTGAAATTTAAACAGGAAAAAATTTAAAAATCATCTATATAATTCATTAATTAGTCATGATAAAAAAAAAATAAACCAAAATCACTACTCACTATCGATTTTTCGTTGGCAAAAATTTGGCATAAAAATTGATTAAATTGTGACCGAAACGTGTCGGTATATATACCTATTTTTGTGTGTGCAAGTACATGTGTATGTGTTGATGCATTAAAACAAACTCGAATTCCTTTTATTCCAGAATTTTCTATTTTGCGATTTCGATATTTTAAATGGCAATTTTTGTGCCATAATTTTTGTTTTTATTTTTACATTTTTATTTTTTAATTATTTCTTGTTATTTTTACGTCCATGATGGATTTGGAACGGTTCCAGAACATTCCATGTTAATTTAATTTAATTTTTATTTTAACTGATGTTTTCTGAATTTCTTTTTAAGATTTTTTTATTTTTATTACTAATTTATTTATTTTCTCTAACTTTTATTGTTCTAGATGGCTTTTGTGATGGTCATCGCCATTTTTATGGAATGTTCTGGGTTTTTCTGGAATTTTTTACTGTTTTTACCGTTTTTTTTAAGTTATTCGAGTCTGTTTTTTGTAACTCTATGTTTATTTGGTTATTTTTGAGTTCGATTTTGCATAACTTCTTGCTTTTGGTATAATTTTATTTAATTTCTGTGTTTATATTTTTGTTGTTTTCTCCTTTAATTACTATTGTTTATTTGGTGTATTTTTAATATTTAACTTTACTTTTTGCTTTTTTCATGTTATGTACCTACGCATTTCAGTCACAATTAGAAGTTTGGGTCTAGAAATCAGTTCTAGCTCAACACCATTTTATCTCTGACAGATGTCCAGATATGTTTTCATTTTACCTGTTTTGTTAGGCCGACTTCTCTCGGTAATTCCCATATCTCTGACAAGCTGTCAAGATATCCTGTTTTTTTCTTGTTCTGTTTTTGGAATTTGAAATTCCTTTTCTCCTTTGTACTAATTATGACTTTTGTTTTGCTTTCTTGTTTGTTTTCTATTGTTTGTTTTCTTTTTCTCATTTTCCATTTTTTTTACTTTTGTTTCCTTCTCCGAGTTTCCCTAAATCGTCCCGTTTGTCATGACGATTTTCCCTCGAGTAATTCTATTTATTTATTTATAAATTTGTTATTTAGGTATCATCAACAATTTTTTTTATGCCAATAGTGCAATCCTTAACCTATGTAAAAACTATTGCTAATACTAAGTTACTCGTAATATACTAAAATTTAATATATGATAAAAATTTTTATTAAAATTTTATAATTATAAATTATTTTCGATCTAATAATACAACCAATAAACTACAACCCATCCTATCTGGAAGCCAATACTAACCTTAATCCAGCCTTAAGATACTTAATATTGCACACTTGCTTAAATTTTCATCAAAGTTTTATACCGTATTTCTCCAATAATAAGACCTACCTCAAAAATAAGACCTAACATATATTATATGACCGAAATAACTATAAGACCTACCCCTAAAATAAAACTTACCATAAACATCTCTAATATAAATTACCGTGCAGAAATATGTACAATATGGTATTCAAAAACAATACCAAAAAATACTTGCTCATATGGATTAACACTTCTATTTTGTAAAAATTTTTTAAATAAATCGTTGTTTTAAAGAATTGCACATCTAAATACAATTCCAGAAAACGTCATAATTATCATTTAAAAAAATTATTATTTTTTTTGAATTAAAAATAAATATTTAAAAAAACTTGATTTTTATACTAGAATATGACTTAAACATATTTTCCAGGTAAATACGAGATACATAAAAGTATTAAATTAAGTTTAAAATTTGATTCATTTTGTATTAGATTTATAAATCTTAATGTAATTTTAATTGCCCATATAATGGGTTAGGGGTACAAATCGAAAGAGCTATTCAATCGAATATAATAAAGCCAATGGTTCGGAATTGGCGAGCCGAATATGAAAACCTTGTTCAAAAGGCAGCTTATGGACATGCAAAGAAACGTAAGTTGGGTTCTGGACAGCAAATACTATTTCCTGAGTTATAAGATGTTGTATTTGAATGAATCGCTAACAGGAGATCTGTAAGATTGGTTGTTAGCAGGACAGATATTCAGAAATTCGCTCTATCTTTGATACCACATTTTTTAATTTTCTCTGATAAATTCAGAGCTTCAAAACACTGGTTAGACAACTTTTTTTCAAGATATGAACTTTCGTTACGAAGATCAACGACCCTATTCAAATTGGATGGTGCACAAATTATTTATCGTGAGATTGCATTCAAAGAATTTAGTGACAAAACTGATTTTTCGAAATATGAACTCTCTAACATTGTGGCTATGGACGAAACTGCCGTATTCATGGGTACAGAATCAACAAAAGAGGGGAATCATCAATTTATATCTCATCGACTGGTTATGAAAGCATGCGTGTGACTTGTATTTTGGGGATTAGATTGGATGGAAAGAAGCTCGCGCCTGTAATAATAACGAAAGGTAAGAAGGACAAGCTGGTGCGTATTTCAAGAATATACGTGCTTGAATCGAAAAATGCATGGATTACGCAGACTGTTATAAGGAGGTGGACAGATTTAATGCTACCAATGGTCTTGAAATCCGGGAAGAGAGTCATGCTTGTATGGGATTCCGCCAGCGCTCATCGTGCACAAGACATTAAAAACTTTCTTGCAGAAAGAAGAATTGATTAGATCATGATACCCCCCGGAATGACACGATACCTTCAAACACTTGACATTGCAATAAATAAACAATTCAAAGATTATCTACGAGCAGAAATAAATGATTATATCGAGAAGAGAATGGTTCGGAATCAACGAGGGAATTATGTCAAGCCAGGCATACACGAAGTTGTATCCTGGGTTAAAAAAGCCTGGGATTGGATCACGGATGATAGCGTTGGTAGCTCATTATATCTAGATAAAAAATTATTCATTAAGAGATATTCACATTGCCAATCATGAGAAATTTAGCCCAATGGTATTACAGGCATTAGAATCCCAGATAATTCAACCAGTAACGAGAGAGAATAATAATGAGGGACGATGCGGGAGAGTTAGATGACATGATTATATTTGAATAAATGACAACTTGGTCTGGATGAGTGCCCTGTGTTCCCGTATGTCCAATATTCTTGCATAGGACATTTATTCACGTAGTGACCAGGTCTCCCACAGCTGTAACAGAGTCTACTTTCCATTCTGGTATTGTTATGCGATGTCTTCGACGCGACCAGTCCGGCTGACTAGGAATGTTCTGATAAACAGAGCACGAATTTGACGAACTATTTCTGATAGACTCATTTCGTGAATTTTTGCCTAGGCTCGCATCTGTTGGTGATGGCAAACCAGTAAATAATGCTCTCTTGAGCAAGATTATCTTCTTCAATGCCAGTCAGCGTGGCCAATTGCTTTAGATCTGCGAGGAAGACGTCCACCGGCGCCCCTTTTCCATGACCTGGTTCGAAATTTATCATAGGCCTGAATCAATAAAAAAACATTTGTAAAATTTATAAAATTTTTGATATATTTAATATTTATTAAGAATTCCAGATATTATAATCAATATACTTTAATGAAAACAAATATCTCATTGTCCTGGTTTAGGAAAT
>CAUHTR010007544.1:89367-109234 GCA_959609185.1 Schmidtea polychroa | reverse complement strand
CATAACAACCCGCGACTATTTTATTACATAACAAGCTGTGAATGGTATTTTACCATAATTTTACCAACATTTTACCTAGTATATAATTTAATTTTTATTGTATTTTTAAATTGTATATATTTCCAATATGATTCTACTTTTTTTTCCAATAATAAGTTTAAAAAAGTATATAATGATTAATAAATTAATATCTTGTTAACATTTATTTTAGAATTTAAAAAACTTTACTTAAAATTTGTGAAGTATTTAATTTTCATTGTATTTTATAAGACATATATTTGAGTATATATTTGAGTTATATTTCTTTTAAAAGTTTTAATTTTTATTAAATTTATGAATTTTATGAAATAATTTAATAAAATTCAATTAATATATTTCCATTCTTATCAACCTTCATATTATCTATACCCATTCAATGATCCATTAATGAATTATTCTACCAATTATTTTCACCCATTTGAATTTATCATCGAGTAATGAATATTTTTTTCACTTTAAGGAAGATTCTTACCAACTTCATTGTTAATTTTATCAAAGTTTAAAGAATATTTATCTTTTTCATTTTACATTTTTTTTACAATTAATTATTAGCAATCGGAAACAGTACACAATTAAAATATGTAAGGGTACAGGTTAGAACCCAGGTCTACAGGACCTTTGTTCTACACTGGCAAAAAAATAATAAACAACTATATAATTAATATATAAGGACCAGGTAAGATTCAAGTCTTTTATAGACCCTTACTCTTAGCTAGATTTGTAGTAATTTTGAAGATTTTCTTTGCTTCTTTGTCTTGAATTTTTATCAAAATTTATGATAATTTTACTGATTCAATGATAAATTTGAATGAGTTAATTAATATATACTCTGAGTTTATCCGACAAAATATTCTGTCCCCATATGGGTATTGCTCACAAGGGTACTACTCACATTCAACATGTCGTAAGTGTATTAGTCGTAAAGGTATTTAATGCTTTTATTTGAATGATTATTTAGACAAATTTGATGTTTAAGGTATTCATAATTTTTAGAGTTGATGGTTTTAGTAAATATTCAAGTAAATTTCTATCTTTTTTGTGAATTTTTATCGTTTTTTTGTGAATTTTTATCGTTTTTTTGTGAATTTCTATTATTTTTGCGGATTTCTATTATTTTCCGTAATTTTTGTGAATATCTATAATTTTTGTGGATATCTATCATTTTTGTGAATTTCCTATTATTTTTGCGAATTGCTATAATTTTTGTGAATATCTGTAATTTTTGTGAATTTCTATCATTTTCATGAATTTTTATCATTTTTGTGAATTTCTTTGATTTTTGTAAATTTCTATTATTTTTGTGGATTTCATGTTTATTGAATGAATATTTAATAATTCAAAGTTAGTTCTAAGATAAATTTAATTAATTTCTTGATAATTGGATGTATTTTTAATTTTTAATGAGGTTAATAATTAGAGTTTGTACAATAATCAAGTGGTAGGATAAATTTTTATGAGGATATTGAATAATTTTCTAAGAATTTCATGTTGACTGATTAAAAGTTTTAATGGTGATAAATTTAATTGATAAATTTAATTAATTTCTTGATAATTAGTGGTATTTTATTGAATAGTTTTTAAATAAAAATTAATTTCAAGTGATAGAATAAATTTTTAATGATAAGTTTGTAATGTATTTGACTAAATAATTTTTCAATAATTTTCTAAGAATATTTACACATTGATGCACTTTAAAAAACATAAGCTAAGAAACCAGTTAACTTTAAATTTACTTGATAATTATTGTAGTATATACTGAAATTTAGTTTGCTGTTATTGCTTGAAAATGATTGGTTGAATAGCTGAAGAATTATGATCAATCAATATATATCATCTGTAGTTAGGTATTTGATGGGTGAAATATTTGTAGGAAATAATGAGTTTATTATGTATGTTACATAAGTCGACTTTAGCGTCAAAATGTGTTTTTAAAATATATTTAACTTTTAAAATACTGCAACGTAATATATTTTTTCCCTACCCTTCCATGATTTTGATTTTTTAGTGGGCTCTTATTATTTAGCTTCTAAATTATTTCAATGGAAGAATGTCTGGTGTCTATAACAGTTAAGTCATATTTTTGAAGTTCTCTAAGGATATTAAGAGGATTGATATATATTAAAGGGCTCAAGTGGGTGGAATCTTTAGGGAAATTAAGGGATATAATCGGATAGATGTCCCACCAATAATTGGCGGTGAAACCTTTTTAACAACAACAAAAATTACATTCTCTTCTTTGTTACCGATTTGAATCTTCAATTTAACATTGCCAAATGTTTCCAATGGACTACCATTTGCACACCAAATTCCTTCATTGTGAGGTTTAATATCTATCCCCCCTATTTCTTTGATGATCGAGCTATCTATAACATTCATTCTGGCCCCCGTATCCAACAGACAATGTTTAAAATAAATCCTATTAATCCCAACTATTATGCTTGGTCTTCCACCCATCTTATCATATACAATTTCTAAATCGTCATTTAAAACAGAAATATTATTTATATGTTTATCCAATGTTTCGTCATAAACAAACTTTTTATTGCTATTTATTAATTTTGCCTCACAAATACTTATTATCTTCTTACAATTCTGATCACATTTATTTTCAATTACATTAATTTCATCACGCATCAAATTACAATCATTAATATCAGTTTTATCTCTTATGTCATATATAATCTTACTGTTACTCTGATTATCTTTCTTCATTACATCATATTTTTTTAATTTAATTTTCACGTTTTTAATACTATCTTCTAAAATTACATCTGATTTAAATTTAATTTTTTTTTTACATTTAAATTTGATTTAGATATACTGTCTAAATTATTATTACTACTTTTAAAACTATATATACTGTCTAAATTACTATTATTATTAAAAAATATACTATACTTATCTTGGCGCACACAATCATCATTATTACCCTTTAATGCATGGCTCCTATCATCTCGCCTAATGATGGAGCCCTCCCATTTGGGTGTTCATCACTTCGGGTAGACTGAGAATCCTCCGCTTCGTTTCCGCGGTCTTCCATAGCTGCCACTCTTCGATCGGCGTATCTGTCTTGATATCGTCTGTTATCTTCGTAATTTCTAGATTGGTTTCTTCCTGATGATCGTGTGTCTGCTGTTCCCCAACATTGGAATCGCAAATGACCACGTTTTCCACATCCTGAGCATGAAATCGATGGACATTCTCCCCGGTGATGGCCAGATTCCTTACAAGCGTTGCATCTCAATTCCGAATTTATCGTGTTATTTTTGCATTCTCTAATCATGTGTCCTTCTTTTCCACATCCATAACACTTCTTTTTTGGGCATTCTCGACTCGAATGTCCTAGTTCTTGACAATTCCAACATGTGACAACGCGACTTCCACTTGCTCTGTTGTCTCTTTGGTAATACTTTTGATTAGTATTCCTTCCAGAATCGAATCTTTGAGTGTGCGGAATAGAATTGAATCTTGGTTCAAAATTTCGTCTTTCTTGAACATTAGAAAAATTGCGTTGTCGATCTTGTATATCGGCAAATCCTTGTCGTTTCTTTATTACGTTTGCGAACGTTTCTTTCCTCTGCATAACTGCAATACTAGAAACTTCAATGTTGATAGCATCAACTTTACGAATTACGTCCTTGATCTCTTCGACTTTTAAAGCGTCTCGCATCTTGATCTCTTTTTGGATTTCTTTGTCTTTGACACAATGTATCAAAAAATAAGCGACTAATTCGTTTTTATCCCACTTGTGTTTCAATACTTTGTCGACCATTTTCTCAATCTTTTCGAAAAACACTGGCGCTGCATCGTTATCTTTCTCATAATTGTATAAGTTCAAAAAATCGCCTATCAGTGTTGACGGCTTCTTGAAAGCTTCTCTGAGTCTATCTTCAAAATTAATAAATTTGACATCGACGGCTTCATAGATCGGTAAAATATCTCTTGAAATAAGGCATTTTATCATCATATTTTGGTTATCTTGATCTAGACCACATAACTGAAAATATCGCTTACATTCTTCAATGAAAGTTTCGATTTCGTCTCTTCCGTCGTAAACATCCGGAATCATCTTGTTCACTATTGCCAGGGTCGCCATGTTAAATAAAACTAGAAGTCGAATTCAAATTGTATTCAAAAAACTCTGACATAATCGGTTTGACTAAACAAATCATTAAATTGACGATTAAGCATTTATAAATAATAATAATAATTATGTACGCCATAATATAATATGAATATAATACTTTAATATGTATATGTTAATTTCTTAATAGTAATAATTCAGATGTACCTTTATTATTATAATATTAAATTGTGCTAATAATTAAATCTTCCTCACAACGACAAAAGTTGAGAAATATTGATTTAAAACATAGATAACTAAATAAAATTGATCTTTATTGGAAGAAATCTATCGATTGATTTTAATTAGTAATTAAATCGGTTGAATATCGGTAAAAATGATCATTTGAAGAAATATATTTTATTGAATGGATAAATTTAATCTTTCAATGGGACCTAGTCAGTTATATTGTAGTAATATTTATTTAAAATATCAAGTACAGTGATTAACAAAAATTTAATTATAACTGGTTTTATCAATAGTGAAATATGTATGATAATAGGAATTAAAGTTAGAAATATAGTCATTTAAGGGATTTTAAGGAATCTTATTAGTTTGAGGGGAATATATGATCTTTTACGGGTACTTATCATTAAAATATCAATCTTTAAGGATAGAGTTATTTCAAGGAAATTTGATGCTTTTTAGATGATATTTGTAATAATATGAATTAAGGGTTGAAATATAGTCATTTAAGGGATTTTAAGGAATCTTATTTGTTTGAGGTGAATATATGATCTTTAACAAGTACTTATCGATAAGATACTAATCTTAAAAGATAGAGATATTTCAGGGAAATTTGATGCTTTTTAGATGATTTTATTAGAGAATGCGCTTGAATATACCAATTATTGTCATTTAAATGAATTTACAGGTTTGTTAGATGTTATCATTAGTTATCTAGTCTCTTTTGGAATTTAATGATAATTATTTTTATTGTAGATTGATGACTTTGATGATTGTAATGAATTCATACTGATTTTTTGAATATATTGAGAAATCAGTCAATCAATTTGAGTACATGTATTACTTTTACAAAAATAATTAAAATTAATTTTATTTCAATTAATTTATTCAATCTAAATCAATTATTTATTAGATCTTATTTCAAAATTCTTATTAATTTATTATCTTAGTTGATTCAACTTGAATGATCAAATATTTTTATTTACTTGATGATTAATGATTAGAATTCATTCTTGTCCATTAATTACATTTTTATAATAATTATTTTGTATATTTTGAATAAATTTAAATTTTTACAATTATTTAATCAATTTTTACCTAGTTATTGATACCTTAAGTTCAATTAATGTTTCATCCAAATTTTTCAAGTGATGAGTATTTTCTTTTAAAGATCAATTTGTTAGTACATAGTTGTTGATTGTTAGTAGTTGGTACTTGGTAGGTGGTATCTGATTGACTTTTTAGATTTTGATAAGAAGATAGTGTATGTGATGAAGAATATTTTTTTATTTAATTGATATTATTTTTATGTGTGGTTAGTTGATTGTTGGTACTTGGTATCTAGTTGTTGGTATCTTGTACTTGGTAGGTGGTGCGATGTTGTTAGTATCTAGTTGTAGGTTGATATTTGTTAATTTCTCGATGGGTTTTGATGGTAGTTGTTAGTATGTGGTTGTAAGTGCTTAGTATTTAGTTGTTTGAAACCTAGTGGTTAGTACATGGTAGCTAATTAATGAGTAGGTTGTGGTTGAGTGATACCAATACCCTTACGACCAGTACCTTTACGACTAATACCCTTACGACCAGTACCCTTACGACCTGTACCCTTAGGGGGTCAAAACATCCTGTCGGATAAACTCAGAGTATATATAATAAAATTGATCAACAATAAGTATTTATTGAATGTGATTTTTACATTGCAATAATAAGTCAGTAGTTATCATTTAAAAGAAGAATGTTTTGTAAATTAGAATTCATTAGTCTTTCATTGTAATTTAAATGAATTTACTAGTTTGTTAGATGTTATCATTAGTTTTCTAGTCTCTCTTGGAATTTAATGATAATTATTTTTATTGTAGATTGACGACATTGATGATTGTAATGAATTCATACTGATTTTTTGAATATATTGAGCAATCAGTCAATCAATTTGAGTACATGTATTACTTTTACAAAAATAATTAAAATTAATTTTATTTCAATTAATTTATTCAATCTAAATCAATTATTTATTAGATCTTATTTCAAAATTCTTATTAATTTATTATCTTAGTTGATTCAACTTGAATGATCAGTATTTTTTTTACTTGATGATTAATGATTAGAATTCATTCTTGTCCATTAATTACATTTTTATAATAATTATTTTGTATATTTTGAATAATTTATATTTTTACAAAAATTTAATCAATTTTTACCTAGTTATTGATGCCTTGAGTTCAATTAATTTTTCATCCAATTTTTCAAGTGATTAGTATTTTTTTAAAGATCAATTTGTTAGTACATAGTTATTGGTTGCATGTTTTTGGTTGTTAGTACTTAGTATCATGTTGACTTTTTAGCTTTTGATAAGAAGATATTGTATGTGATGAAGAATATTTTGTATTTAATTGCTATTATTTTTATGTGTTGTTAGTTGATTATTGGTACTTGGTATCTAGTTGTTGGTATCTTGTATTTGGTAGTTGGTACAGTGTTGTTTACTGATTGTTGTTATATAGTTGTAGGTTGATAATGCTTAGTACCTGGTTGTTAGTCGATTGTAAGTGTTTAGTATTTAGTTGTTTGAGACCTGGTTGTAAGTACTTGGTAGGTGGTTAATAATGCTTAGTACCTGGTTATTGATGGTTGTGAGTGTTTAGTATTTAGTTGTTTGAGACCTGGTTGTTAGTACTTGGTATCTGGTTGTTAGTTGGTTGTAAGTAGTTGGTTAATAATGCTTAGTAGTTGGTTGTGAGTACTTGGTATGTGGTTCCTAGTTGGTTGCTTGTTTTTGGTTGTTAGTACTTAGTAGTTGGTTGATAATGCTTAGTACCTGATTGTTGTCGGTTGCGAGTACTTGGTATCTGGTTGATAGCTGGTTGATAGTACTTAGTAACTAGTTAATGGGTAGGTGATTGTAGATACTTAGTAGTTGGTTAATAATGCTTAGTACCTGGTTGATGTTGGTTGTTAGTACTTAGTAGGTGGTAGCTAGTTGGTTACATGTTTTTAGTTGTTAGTATCTAGTTGTAAGTACTTGGTAGCAGGTAACTAGTTGTTAGTAACTAGTTGTAGGTAACTGGTTGTTAGTAACTAGTTGTTAGTAACTAGTTGTAGGTATCTGGTTGTTAATACATGTTCGTAAGTTACTGGTTGTTGGTACTAAGTTGTTGGTTTGTTGTTGGTTTTTTTTAGTTGTTAGTACTTGGTAGGTGGTTGTAGTTACTTAGTAATTGGTTGATAATGCTTAGTACCTGGTTGTTGTTGGTTGTTAGTACATGGTAGGTGGTAGCTAGTTGGTTGTAGGTACTTGGTAGTTGGTTGATAATGCTTAGTACCTGGTTATTGACGGTTGTGAGTAGTTGGTAAGTGGTAGTTAGTTGTTAACTGGTTGTTGTGGGTTGTGAGTAGTTGGTATCAGGTAACTGGTTATTAGTAACTAGTTGTAGGTATCTGGTTGTAAATACATGTTGGTACTAAGTTGTTGGTTGTTGTTGAATTATTATTAAAATTTGTCTTTGAAAAATATTTCATAAAAATTTCCATCTAAAATTATCATAGAAAAATATTTCATAAAATTTCCATTAAAAATTAACTTAAAAAATTATTCCATAAAAATTTCCATTAAAAATTACCTTAAAAAATATTTCATTAAAATTTCTATTAAAAATTACTTAAAAAATTATTTCATAAAAATTTTCATTAAAAAATTTCAATTCTCAAACACCTTCAACTTTTTTGTTAATAAATTTAAAAATCTTACTTTAATTTACTTTAATTTACTTATTTAAAAAATTATTACTTTAATTTACTTATTTAAAATATTTGACCATTGATTACTTAATTTTAAAATTTGGACCATTATTTACTTTAATTTAATTTTTTAGAACCTAAATTTACTTTAATTTAAAAATTTGGACCATAATTTACTTTAATTGAAAAATCTGAGCCCATTAATTACTTTAATTCGAAAATATGAACCTTAATTTACTTATTTAGACCATAATTTACTTTAATTTAATTTTTTAGGACCATTATTTACTTTAATTTAAAAATTTGGACCATCATTTACTTTAATTCTAAATTTTTGACCATAATTTACTGTAATTTAATTTTTAGAACCATTATTTACTGTAATTTAATTTTTTAGGACCATTATTTACTGTATTTGAAAAATTTGGACCATAATTTACTGTAATTTAATTTTTTAGGACCATTATTTACTTTAATTGAAAATTTACCACGTTTTTTAGTGTAGACCACCTTTTTCTATTGAAATTCTCAGGACCAAGGAGACCCACCTTAATTTAATTCGAATATTCTATGCTTTTTAAGTGATAATCGGATTTTTGTATTGAAAATATCCTGTGACCTTAAATTACCAATGTTTTTTAGTGTAGACCAGCTATGTCCAACCCGCGGCCCGCGGGCCGCATGCGGCCCATTCTATAATTTTGTGCGGCCCGTTTTGTATAAATATTCATTGTAATGAAATATCAAATATAAATTTTTATTGTAGTAAAATATCACATTTGCGTTCAAAATTTTTTTTAATGTGTATTTTTTTTTTTTTTTCAAAAAAAACGGTTACTTTTAAGATTTTTTTTTTAGTTTTAACTATCATGCATAAAATGGTTGCTATGATTACAAGTAAAAAATTGTTTAAAAAATCATTATTATTTCATTTATAATCAAATATCATTGAGTAAATTATTTTTAATTTATTTTAATCTTAGTCTTTTATTAAGGACTTTCTATCCATTATGTCTGATAAGAATAAAAAAAGAAAATTTGAAGATGAAAACAGACAATTTCAAATTGAATGGGAAAATTATATTTTTACACGCAGGTGAAGGAAAACGCTATATGTTTAATTTGTCGTCAATCTACCTCAATATTAAAATCATATAATTTGAGACGACATTTTGAACAAAAACATGATGATTATAAAAAATATACTAAAGACGAACGAAAAGTGAAATTAGATACACTTAAAGCAAATCTGAATGCAGAACGAAATATATTTCATAAACAAACAATTCAATCTAATGCCATCGTTAATGCCAGCATGCGAATATCACACATTATTGGGAAAAAAATGAAGCCCTTTTCAGATGGTCAATACATCAAAGAATGCCTTATTGCTGCAGTTGAAGAAATTATTCCAGAAAAAGTTAAGATTTTTGGTCAAATTAGTCTATCACATCAAACTGTATCACGAAGAATTGATAACATTTCAACTGATATTTGTTCTACGCTGGACATGGTTTCTAAAGAGTTTGTTTATTTCTCACTGGCTTTGGATGAGACAACAGATATTAAAGACACTGCACAACTTGCTATTTTTATTCGATGTGTTAATAGTGAAATGAGTGTAACTGAAGAACTTCTGGATGAAAGGCACAACTACCGGAAAAAATATACAAAAAGCTGTCGTAAAATGCACACAAGATCATGGTCTTAATTTAGCAAACCTAATTGGAATCACCACAGATGGTGCAGCCTCAATGATCGGTAAAAATATTGGAGCCGTAAAATTAATTCTTGATTATAGAAATGCCATGGAAAAAGCTTCATTATCTCCTGACCTTTTTATTTGTCACTGTTTTTTACACCTTGAGAATTTATGTGCGCAAGTATTTGATATGAACCATGTGATGTCAGTCGTTATTAAAACAGTTAACGCAATAAAAAATAATTCCTTGAAACATCGTCAGTTTCAAGATTACTTTCAAGAACTAGAATCTGAGTACAGTGATTTGCTTTTTTATGCGAAAATTCTCTGGTTAAGTCGTGGGAAATGTTTAGAAAGATTTTCGAATTTGAGAGAAGAGATTGGAATTTTTATGAATGAAAATGACCAAAATGTTCCTGAATTATATGATGAGCAGTGGCTTTTGGATTTATGTTTCCTTACAGATATTACTATGAAATTAAACGAACTAAATAGGCAGCTTCAAGGTGAAAACAAGTTGATTACAGACTGTTATGGAA
The DNA here is from genome assembly GCA_959609185.1 of Schmidtea polychroa. NCBI lineage: Eukaryota > Metazoa > Platyhelminthes > Tricladida > Dugesiidae > Schmidtea > Schmidtea polychroa. The sequence goes on along the minus strand of CAUHTR010007544.1, from coordinate 98,910 downwards.
ATATAAAGCATTCATAACAAAACTGAAACTTTATGAAAGTCAATTAAAATCAAAAAATTCTGTCCACTTTCCATTATTACATATATTTAATTGTGACAAAAAAGATTTTTCTAAATATGCACAAGAAATTACCAATTTACTACAAGAATTTCAGGAGAGATTTTCATATTTAAAGAAATATGAGAATATATTTAATATATTCCTATGTCCATTTGACATTGTTGTGGAATCAGCTCCAACAAATTTGCAAATGGAGTTAATAGATCTCCAGTCATCTTCTGAATTAAAATATATGTTTGAAGCCAATGATAAAGTTCAGTTTTATAAAAAATACATATGCAATGATAAATTTCCTAATCTAAGAAAACTAGCGATAAGCGTTACAGCTGCAATGGGGACCACGTATCTTTGCGAATCTTTTTTTCAAAATTAAAGATTGTTAAATGTAAAAGTCGTAATAGATTGAAAATTTAAAAGACCAATTACGATGTGCAACTTCGAAAATACCTGTGGACATAAAAAAATTATCTGAAAAAATTGAAAAACAAGTTTCACATTAAGTAATATGTATGTATATGTAAAATATAATTTAGTTTGTATAAATTTTTTATAATAAATAAATACGTGCGGGCCACATTATATTTTTATTTTTATTTTGGCCCAGTAACCAATTTCGGTTGGACACCACTGGTGTAGACCACCTTTTTGTATTGAAAATATCCTGAGACCTTAAATTACCGCTGTTTTTAGTGTAGACCAGCTTTTTGTATTGAAAATATCCTGAGACCTTAAATTACCATGCTTTTTTATTGAAGACCGCCTTTTTCTATTGAAATTTTCAGAACCAAGGAGACCCACTTGAATTTAATTCGAAAAATCCATGCTTTTTTAGTGGTAGTCGGATTTTTGTATTGAAAATTTTTTTTGTATTGAAAATCCCAGGACCATCGAGACCCCCTCACTATAGTCTGAAAAATCCTTGGCTTTTTTAGTGGTAGTAAGATTTTTGTATTGAAAAAAATTTTTTTGTATTGAAAATCCCAGGACCATCGAGACCCCCTCACTATAGTGTGATAAAAAAAATTTGGACCAAAAATCCCTGAAAGCAAAAAATGTGAGTTGGAACAATTGCGTAATAAAAAGTTGGAACAATTTTACCCCCCCCCCCCCCGTGGGGGGTAATTGTTCCAGGACGCCACTATCTACCTACTTATTTTCTATTAGCGCTGATGGTTTTGCTTCCGGAAATCGTCTCATGTTCATTGCTTTAATTAACTTTGTTATCATATTTATATCTTTATCATCATCCTGACTTTTTGGAACTTCCTATCTCATATTATTTGCAATATTTATTAAACGTTCTGCTGTCTTTCTGTCATCTGACTTTTCAACTATTTCAGATTTTCGAGGCCTTCCTCTACCTAGTCTCATCGTCTCTGCATCCTGCATGTTTGCTTGTTTCGCAATTTTTTATATTGTCTCATGTAAATTGTCATATTTAGTATCGATAGGTTTAAAGATTTCATCGCTAACTGTTGGTGACTTCATTGCCTCTCCTGAAGAAGCATCCCATAATCTAAATAATTTATCATAGTCATTTTCGTCGTTTATACTCAATTCTACTGATGGAATTGATGTATCAATTTCATTACTTTCTTGCCTTTCTATTACTGCAGATAATAATATTATTTATCAATAGACGATTACCCCATAGTCGATATATATTCATTATTCATCATTTCTACACCGTTAAAATACAGTTTTATTTTATCGGTATTTCCCAATTTTTCGGGCCAATTAGCTCTGGCCATCTGTTTCACTTTATTCACTTTTGTGCAAACGTGTACCCCTGTACTACGCATAAGTGTTCTCAAAAGGTCTGTTGCCTCAATAGTTATATTTAATGACTCATGTAATTTCTGATTTTTTCTCACAAATTCACCATAACATTTTATCATTTCTTTCAATTCTATTTCTAATTCAAATACTCGTGTCATATTTTGTCTCTTTACCATTAGTGGTATCAAATTTCTCAAACAGTTTCCTCTCAATAAGTCTCCCATATTAAGTTTTAAATTCTTTTAATTCCTCTCTCAAACTGTTTATTTCATCATTAGCTGATATCAAATCAGCACTATTAATCTGTTTAATCTCAGGCTCATTTTTAAATCTCACTCTATTAGGCGATTCACTTCGCGCATTATTACATACTTTAGCTAAGTGGCCATATTTTTGGCAATTATAACATTTAATTTGTCCATTAGAATTTACTTTATCTCTACCATCATTATTATAAGGGCTTCCTCGCCTTTCTCTATATGAATTCTGTCTATATGGACTTGTCTGTCTACGTCTCAAATCATTTGTGTTATCTCTATTATCATATCTATTATTTCTATCATATTTATTATTTCTCAAATTATTTCTACTAAAATCGACTCGATTATCTCTTGTATAATTATTTCTATTATATTCATAACGATTATCTCTATCAAAAGTATTTCTATTGTTTCTATTTTCAAAATTTCTGTTTCTCACATTATCAAATCTTCTCCTACTTCTATCCGGACTCGGAATAACCCTTCGTCTATTTTTCACAAAGTTCAGATATAGTTGCTTCATCTCCTCCCAGGGGATGTTGTCATCTGACTTACCCAACTCAGATTTTACCTCTATGGGTTTTTGGATTTCCATTGCATCGACATGTGAACTAAATCTGTCTCGTTGTATTGCTTCTATACGCTTAGCCTTATGAACTAATTCATTAAAATTACCATATTCAACCATAATCAATGCTTTGTATAAATATTTCTGTATTCCGTTCCAAAACTGATCCTCAATTAACTTCGCTGTGTGCTCTCCTGCACCAAATGCTTTCTTAGCTAACTCAGTAATTGTATAAACGTAATCTCCTACCGACTCTCTTGTTCCTTGATATCTATTTCTAAATTTTTGAACATTAATCTTTTGTAAATCACTATCAATCACTATCTCTGCTCTCAAATAACCTACAAGTTGACCAAAATTATTTCCCTTGCATTCTAAGTTATTGTATGCCTGTAACGCATAACCTTTTAAATATAATGTGATTCTCATTTTTAACTCATCAGGTGTCCAACCACAAGCTTCTGCATACTGAGCGATCTCAGTGAAAAAATCGTCGAACTTTTCGGGCTCTCTTCTATATGGTTCTACTGGTAAAATTTTTATGAAATTATTATTATTATTATTCATCCTATAGACTATTCTATTTCTGAGATTATAAACTATTTCGGGTTGATTATCTATTTTATTTTTAGAGTTACCTGATAATTTTCAAAAAAAACTGAATTTATTTATTTAGAATTGGTAAATGATATTTTATGATTATAAATATATTTTCCCAATATAAAATACTATAACCCTCTGATCTCAATTCCTATCCCCCAACTGTGAATAACAATAATCACTTTTTAAAACCCCAACTTGCTGGTTCTTATATAATTATTTAAATAAAAACAAATTTGTTGAACAAAATTTATTAACAAATAAAATTAACCTTTTAATTACAAGAATTTATCCTTTAATCTTTCTCAAAATTCGCTATTCAACGATGCGTGTTATGTATTGTTATAATGTATATCGTGCGTGTTATGTTTTGATTGTAGACACAATATGTTAGACTTTCTGTTCTTTCTTATTTTTAAATCTCGCAGAGATTGCCTCTTTAAGATTCAGGAAAACCTAAGAAAATTTGGGCGAATTTACTGAATTTTGGTGTGGTATATATACTATTTTTAAGTAACAGCAAAATAAAATATTTTAATTTCCGGCATATACGCACGGAATATTATATTCATTTTTATATTATAATTATTATCTCCTGCTATTCTTATAGCAGATGTTATTATTTATTTTATATCTTTTATTAATATTAATTTTAAAATATATTAATTTCCGGCTTGTACGCAAGGAATATATAATTTTATACTTTAAATAATTTGTCTTGGCTATAATAATTAATATTTTTATAATAATAATTAATGTTTTATAATATAATAATTTTATTCAATCCCCTTCTTTTTATTATAATGTTAAGTGTGTTGATAAAATTTATTAACATATTCACAATACAAAATAAATAACCCATGAATAAGATACATAATAAGATAAATCAAATGCAGTCAATAGTCTGTAACGATAAAGAATAAATGTAAGAATATATACATATACAATAAATGAATAAAATCAATAAAATAATGATTGTCAAACATAAAATATATACATTGTTAAAAGGATCACGAAGGATAATGATAATTATTGTTTTTTGGGTTGTATTGGATTGGATTGCACTGTTGGGGAATTGGATTGAAAGGTATGTTGAAGCTTTAGGGATATGGAGGAGTTTTGCATATTTCCGTTCCTCGGAAAACACATNGCAGCAAAATATTAAAATGGGTGTTGTTATAAAGACAGTTCAACTGCTTTTTGGAGGAAACCAATATTACAACTGGGTTGCCATATCACTATGGTGTTAGCTGGGTTAAGCCGGGGAGTTGTTTTTATGATTTTTATGAACTGCTCAGAGAAAGACAAAAGTTCATGGAACTGGAAGACAATGAAGTTCATGAACTTAAAGATGATAAAGGAATTCAAGATCTTGCTTGCATGGTTGATATTACAGGAGACTAAAATTTTCTGAATAGAAAAATGAAAGGGCACAATAAATTGGCAATAGAGCTTTATGACTCCATTCGTACCTTAGAAATGAAATTACAGGTTTTTGAAAGGCAGCTGAAAGAGAGTGATCTTGCACACTTTCCAACCTTCGGATGTTTGTGCTGCAGGGAGCAATTATCTATTTACTCTCGTATAACGATGAATATATGGGCAACAGAATCTGCAACAACCGACTGACTTCTCAATAAGGAGCCCATGAATGATCTGCACACATCAAAGTTCCTCATACACACGATGCTATGCACACATTCACAAAACAATACACACTTCTATTACACACACGCAACTGCATCTGGTAACATGCATGTTTTTCGCACTATAAAAATTTAGATAAATATATTTTCAAATAGAAAATTATGGAAATTTTAAATTGTTTTATCGTATTTGAATTTCTGAATTCCATATACCATAAATCCAGTTTGGAAACAAATTTATATTATTATTTTTCTGAACCGCAGAATATTTTGAAGATTATGCAATTCTTGTCAGTAAAATTCTAACCAAATTACTGAAATTTTCTGATAATAAATTCCTTCCTGAGTTTAATTAACTTATCTTTTCCCATTACATATATATGAGAAAAAGAAATTAAAATTTTTTGATTAAAAAAAATTTCTGGTTCTTTATTGGTAAAGATCACCACAATAGCGTGAAGGAAATAGAGGTAAATTTGCAATTAATGACCTAAATTGACAACAGTAACGTCATTTGTAACGAGCAACGTTTTGTTAAACTGGTGCGTTTTAGGTTATCCCCCACGAGATGAACAAAAGGTGATTACACTCAGTAGAACAAATATTGCGTTGGAATAAAAACTATGATTAAAGGATTTCAATAATACATCTTTGATTAAATTATTTTTATTTCTCTATACTTTTAAAAATCAATTTGAAAAATCTAAAAATATATTAAAATAATTAATAAATAATTTATTATACATGTATTAATTAATAAATTTCTTGCTAAATTTTACAATTTTGTAATCATATTGTTTTTCATACTTATGTATTCACAGTATCAAGTAATTTTTAATAATATAATATTTTATAAATTTGTGATAATTTTAAAATATTTATTACTTTTGTTTAAATTTATTCTTAGTTTTGTTTTCTACTAAATATTTAAAAATGTCTGACACTGATTTTGTATATCAAGCTGTTGCAAGAGCTAAACAAGTTATAATTTAATAATTTTGATGATATTTATCTCCATTACAGGTAGCAGCTAAATTAGCTGCTGGAGGTGATATATCAGCACATAACAATGGTAATACTGAAACTGCGGCTTATACTACTTCAACAATTGGCGTCAAAAGGCCAGCTAGTGATGTGATCAGTGCACCAGCGGAAAAACGAAGTATGGTAAATGACAAACTTTCCGCTGCTGCTGAAGCTGCAGCTAAAATTAATGAAAAACTTGGAGCATCATCGGCATATTCTAATCCCCTTGCTAATCAAACCTTGACAATTGCCCACAGAATTCCAGATAAATATGTTGGGCTAGTTATAGGAAAAAAAGGTGAACAAATTATTCAGTTGCAATCAGATTCTCAATGTAAAGTACAAATTTCCCAAGAAGGAGGTTTGCCCTGAACGAGAATTAACTATGATTGGAACTCCAGCACAAATTGAAAAGGCTAAACAAATGATTAATGATATAATTGAAAGAGCTGGTGGAAGTGTTGGTAATGCCGGCGGAGCTCATTCTATTGATGTTATGATACCTGGCTTAAAAGCTGGTCTAGTTATTGGAAAAAATGGCGAAACCATTAAACATCTCCAAGAAATAACTGGCGCTAAAATGGTTCTAATTCAAGAAACAAATACACCTACAAATGATGATAAACCTCTTAGAATAACTGGAGAGGCTTCAGCAGTAGATAAAGCAAAAGATATGGTTATTCAACTGTTGGCAAATAAAGATACAGTAAGAATGCAATAATTTTTAATTCGGAGTTATAGTTTATTCTCTATGTTACTAATTGTTAGTATTTACGTTAAGTGAATTAGTTAAGTTGAATTATAGTAATTTCAAGTTGTTCACTGACAAGAATATTTAAAATTCAGTATCATATATAGGAATAGCTATTTCTCGATATTTATTCATAAACCAAAGAACTTAATTTATTTCTAAATTAGTCTACTTTGCAGAAAACATATCCCAAGATGACATATGCACAGCCACCAGAAAATGCAGATTTGTGTGTATATGCGGTTCCGACTGAGAAAGCAGGTTTGGTAATCGGAAAGGGTGGGGAAACGATTCGAGAAATTTGTGGCAGAAGTGGAGCATTTGTTGAAATTTCAAAACAACAGACTGCAGATCCTGCTATCAAGCTATTTAATGTCCGTGGTCAACGTCATGAAATCGATAATGCAATCAGGTAATTTTTACTTTATTTTCTACTTATAACAAGAAGTAAGATTGGGGTATTATTAATTTTTTGGAATATTAATATACAGGTTCATTTCGGAGCGAGCAGGAATACCTGTAGGACCACCGCACAGCTATTATCCAAACGGACAGAGTGCCACAACTGCTTATGCTGGTCAAGCATGGGCAGGTTATGGTGCCCCCGCGGCCACAGGCAGTCAGCAAGGTACAATAACAGAGGTTCCACAACTTATCATCCAGCTCACTGACCATCTAAAAAATAAAATAACTTTTTTTGAGCAAATTCATAACACATAATTTATTAATAATTATTGTTTTTATATTATTTCTATGTTTTGATAATTTTAATTTCATTAATATTTTTTATTTAATATAGATAATTATTATTGATAAATTATTATTTTAATTTTATATTGATTTCCATTATTATTGATAATTGCATTATTGATTGATATTTCCATTTGTATAATAATTTAATATCATAATTTATTTTTAAATGGTTATATAAAGTGGGTTGGATTAATGGCGGACTGGTAATTGGAATTTATTATATTGTTTGTTCAGGATGGACACAGAATTCAGCTTCTCCTATGCCACCTCCCACGATAAATCCACAAACCGGTCAACCGGATTACAGTGCTGCGTGGGCTGAATATTATCGTAGACAAAACATGCACGAATATGCCGATATGATTTTAATGCAGGCAGTGCAAGGTGGGAAAGCATCGACTACTGGTGTTACAGCTACCCAGGCAACTCCGCAACCAACATATAATACTACTCCGGTATAAGATAATTCTGAATAAATTTTTAGTATTTACTATACTAGCAAGCTCAAGCAGCAGCCGCACAACCGACGTACGATTACAGTCAATGGCAGCAGTGGCAACAATGGCAACAGCAAGCAGCTGCAGCACCTGGTGTCCAACAGCAGTGGGCTCAACCGCAACAACCAATGACAGCCCAGCAAACTCCAGCTCCCCCTCATCAATCGAATGTTCAACCAGCACAGCCACCGACTGCCGGAGTTCCTGCACACTCTTCGTGGAATGCTTCTCAGACTGGATACGGTGCTCATTCTCAAACTAGATAATCAATTGACGGAAAACAAGCATTGTGTCGTTTTATTTGTTGAATGTAATAATTAATAATTTTTCGGAAGAAATCGCGTTAAAATTTTATTTACTAAAATATAGTTTGAGTAGTTGTCATAATTGCGGTCATTATATGAAATTGTTAGATATTTTATTTGGTGTTTTGTTGTTATTGTTAATTGTATTATGACAGTATTTTATTTATCAACTAGTTCTTGTATTTCCTATCCGTTCACAGTGATGTCCATTGATTAGCTAGCACAATGATGGGACTTAGGGATGAGTGCATATCATCATGCAAATCATCATTAAATGCAATGTCAAAAGAGAGATCCGAAACCTCGTATTGACATTAACGAGACTCGATTGGCACACCAGTAATTGTGTTTATGGTTTACAAACCATAGATGCAATTAAGATTTAACACAACAAACAATTTTAATAGTATTGTGTGACTTAGTATAAAATAATGTTCGGCGGTAAGCTCAAAATTAATGGAATATAATTGAAAAAAAATTGAGGGAATAACATCGAAAGTTCCATCCTCCAATTAAATATTGGGTCTTTCGTATCCAGGAAGTATACCTCGAGAACCGAATATAATTATTCTTTACATCGTCTACAAGTATGATATTGTTAAAAAACGTCTTGTGGAATACTGAAATTGTTAAGAGGATTATTTGAAGCCTTGTCTCGTATGGTTCTTTTATGAGATTTTTTTTTCGGAAGTCCCAGCATTATCTGAGGAGTTATCGTTTCGTTTACGGACCCAATAATAAAATTTAGATTTTCAGCAGTAATTAATGCACGATTTTTCATTTCTTGAACTGCAATTCTTGCTAACAAACGCTCTATATTATTGTGAGATGAATTGTTTTTATTGACCACTTTGCTATCATCAATTGATATTGTGGCCTTACATCCAAACTTTAGATAAAACATCTTCACTGAATAGTACCATGTTTGTTGTTTCGATGCTTATTATAGTCAAAATTACTATTTGTTTTCCCCTTGAAGAAACTCCAAATTCAAATGAATCCATTTGTAATCGTTTATTTAATAAAATTATATTTATTAAAAATATATGAAGTGATAAGTTGTCACGTGATAAATTGTCTGTACAAGACTCAATTTATCACCATAAATAATCAAATATTAAACATTGTCAAATAAAGAAATGTTGGAAAGTTTATAAAACAGCTCAAATTTACATTTAAATACCAATGCCGACACAAAAACGATTTCATTTAATTTCAAAAATAATAAATTAAATAGAAAAGAAATTGGTATAGAATTTATTTTAAATCCCGCTTGACAACTGATTTCCGTTGGTTTC
>CAUHTR010007544.1:0-89267 GCA_959609185.1 Schmidtea polychroa | reverse complement strand
TGGTTTCTATTCAATCGTTTCAACTTGTCCATGTTTTTGATCTACAAAAATGATAGATTTGAAATTTGAATATTAATAAATTACTTCAACAAATTTTTCATTTTTCTTTTCATTTTCAAGTTTTCTTAATTGTTTTTCTTCGTTTTTTTCACGCTTTTCTTTTTTCTGCTGATCTAACATCTCTTTTTCTTCTCGCTTACGTTGTCTATCTTTCTGAATTTCTTCTTTCATCTTCATTTTCTCATCAAGAGTTTTTCGATGAATTTTAATCAAAACAGAATTTCTACAAAATGACGTGAATTAAACAATCATAAAATAATCATACATTGCTTTCCTTGGCTTTTTCCATGATTTACCAGAAACTCGAGTTGTTAATGAAATATCATTATTTTTGAGCATGATTAAAATGAGTTAAAAGAAATTTGAATAATGTAATATTAAAACAATATATCAAGACTGAAATCATTTTATTTTTTAAAACGGTATATCGAAATGCTTTTTAAACGTTAGTAACAAATTAGTTTTTATAATTGAATTTAATAGTAAAAACTTAAAATTTTAGATCAAAATTATAAGTTAAAATAATTTTCAACCAATCTTTTGTAATTGAATCAAAACAATTTAATCTGTGTACACATAATTCAAAAGTAAAAATGCATTTCATAACTGTATATATTTGAGTATTTGAACGCTATTCAATGAGGCCTGCGAACAGAGAGGTCTAATCATAAAGGATTAGTACCATAGAAATAAATAATTTAGAAACTAGGCAACGATTAATATAAATATTTCATTAATTTCAATATAAATCCCGAGATAATAATAATCTGTATAAAAGTAAATAAAACAAAAAAAACAACAAACAATTATAAATATATATCATTAATTTCAATATAAATCCCGAGATAATAATAATCTGTATAAAAGTAAATAAAACAAAAAAAAACAACAAACAATTATCAACAATGCATTTAAATATTAAAAGATTCAATGGAGATATATATTCTTGATGATCAACAATTACCCCTGAATGAAATTACTTTTCACTTGAACAATTACAAATAAATGGCTATTATCACTTCGCCTTTCCTTAAAATGTCAAAGGTGCAAATATACTTTTTTCTCTCCCGGTCAGCTTGTGACTGTCTTTGCTAGATAAATTATCGGACTCCAGGTAGCAGTTCACGATATCTTCCGTCAAACGCTTGCTTGAGTCTTTATTGCCGTCAGAGTTTATTGCGTAAGATGATATTATTTGTTCCAGTTTAGGACTGCTGTGGCTGTTCCTTTTGATAATTTTTGGTATGCGCTGATACATCCGTTCTACCGGCGTCACGGTTCCTGAATGAATGTATCGGGATATAATAAATGCCAAAAGCAAAATGAAAACCAAAATTTCAAAAACACACAGAATGTACTGGCACACAATACAATCACTCCATCACAGTGCAATTTATCAATTGAGACAACGATGTGTCCATTTAGTTATTGATTAGATCAATCTTATTGCAAGAGTTGCCTAAGGTCAGCTATAAATAAGCCTGATTGGATAATATCATTTACAATCAAGTTGAGATTTATCACTAGATCAATGCAAGGCTGGTGGCCAGTCCTCCCTATCCCTCCGCTCCCCTGCTGACCTCCACCAATGATATCCATTGATGTACAATTCTGTCAATCATTGATCCGATCCTATCATCAAAAGGTACAGACAAAGCCGAACCCTCGCATCGCGACCCAATGAGACTAGATGGGAACACCAGTTACAGATTGTAGTAAGGTTGAATTATTGATTCCCTGTGCAACAGAGCGGTGGCCTAGCTATAGTTGTCCCGTCAGCCAATCAAATACCGAAGGAACATACAGGAACCCAGGAATATTAATGAATGCTCATTTGACCATTGCAGCACATTCCAAGTGTAAATATCAAACCTACCGCTCTTGGCATTATGGCCATCACCGCTTGCTAATTCATGTTTCAACCGCTTCACATTCACCCGCTGTTCTTTCAATTGGTTTTCCATGATTTGCTCCTCGGTTAGGAATTGATTCTGGATGCTGGAACTGTTCTCTTCATCCTCCGTATTAATCGATCCAATCTGCTAGCAACAAATATGACACACGCATCAACTGTTCATTTAATAATAATAATAATCCATCTCAATTCAGTTCCTCATTATACATCAACTTGATAGATGATATAATATTGTGCCTGATAAAATGGTGAATGACAAATACTTGTGCCAATGTAAATCATATCAGCATGGAATCTCAATAATATGGGCAAATAATTTATTAGCAAATAAATATATAATCTAATTAAATAGCGATTGAAATTATATAATCAATAAAATGCATAAATCTGTGTCAGTTAATAAAATCTCACCCCACCTCATCTCACCAAACTATCCCCTCATCATGATTAAAGATTAAAATAACTATTTACCAAATAAAGAACTCGGAGAAACAAATCTGATTTGAATGGATTGTCTTGCCCATTTCTAATCTTGTACCAATTGATATCGTCAAATTTAGATGGCTCCAAAACACGTTTCGTGTCGAGATTCATTTCATTTAACACTCGATCTTCATTAATCGTACAAGTTGCTCGGCTAGCAATCGATTGATTAGCATCTTTTTCCCCACCAGAACTATTTTTTCTTGGCCTCCAATTATCAAATGCTTTTACACCAATTTGGTCTGGATGTAAAAGAGAATACTCAGTCGGCTCGGATGCACTGCTTTTTAAAGTTGAATAATCTGAATGTGCACAACTGAATTCATAAATAAATGATTGTCGGTGGACCCTAGGTAACTTCGGGCGTAGTTTTGATGGAAAATCTTTGTTCTATTATGCAACGATTATCTAGTTAAGATACTATAGCCATACATTAATCGAGGGACAGGACATATATCGCTGTCGTTTATATGATATCGGCTGTGAATCTTTAATTGAATTTTCCATTTTCCTCAATATTCACATATAGTTAGAATGTTACCAAAATATAGTTAAATTTACAAGTTATCATTTTTAAAAAATCATAATTTACTAAGTTCATTTAAAGAAATTAATTTTAATAATATAATTTCAGACGAATTCTTATAAATGATCTCATTCGAAAAATCTTAAATAAATATATAATTAAAATTTTCATATAATATAGTTTAAATTATTAAATACAAGCAAAAAAACATTAATACTGAATATAGCTAAAATGATGATAATTGGAATAAGATAAAATTAGCAAATGCCATATATTAATAAAATTATGGACCCTTAAAAATCACTCAAGCATACTTGCAAGGAAAAGACAAAAACTCAAAACCAATATTTAATGACAATTATTATTAAACCGCTCTCAATAATTAATATTAATATCAATGGAAGGAACGCATTCCGGCAGCAATAAAAACATCCTACGAATCTTTGCTCAATCTATAAATATAAATGATATAAAAATGAAAAATTATGAGAAACCTGTGAAGAATCATTGGATTCTCGCATTTATCGTTAACATTAATGGAAGCATTCACCACCGAATTATAAAATTTGTTTTGAGGTTCTCTTTGCAGTTTGCCTTCACGTGTCCCATCTGTACGAGAGGAGTATTCGCTGAAATGTGTTTAATGCTATATAATAGCAATAATGGAATGGATTACTTGAACTTGGTAATCACCTCTATTATGTCTTCTTCTGACTGGGATCCCAAAATTCGCCTCCTAGCTTCTGCATAGCGAATCGAACGTTCCTCGTACGACATTATACTTCTAATAGATAATTATAATAAAATGTTATCATAAAAAACCCAATAGGTTTTTGATCTGTGTGGTAATTCACTTTTTCAATTGGTTTTGATGGACGCTTCAGTATTTGAAATTTAGGCTGACTCATGGTCCTGACATTTTGTTAAATTTGAAATAAATATTTAAAAAAAATTGAAATTATACTTAATATTCTAAATATAACAGGATAACTAATTAGCTGTCACTCACTTCAGACAAAACTCCATTAGGAAATATAAAATAAAATCATTTCAAATTATTTATTGTAATCGATATAACTAAAACAAATGCAAAAATAGAAAACAAAAAATTATTTTATTTTTAAATTATAAAATATTTAAATTATAATCGAGGCGAAACACCGAAAGTCAAAATTCTTAATTTAAGAAATTGAAATTCAAATATTTAAATATGGTTTTTAACATAATATGATTAATAAAAATGTATTAAAAAATGTTATTTTTTTATAATATATAGGATGATCGAGTAGACAAATCCAAAAAGTTATTTAATAATTAATAAATAAAAGTCGAATGTAGAAATTTCCAAATTTATTTAACTGAAATTAGTTGCGTTTAGTTGGTGCACTAATATCAACAACATTTACAACCAAATTGCTTTCTGCTGCTTTCAACATCTCTTGAGTTGTGATATCAACATCAATGATTCCGTCAATTGCAAGAGCTGAAACTTCTGGAACGTAGTTATCACGTCTTTCTCTTTCTTCTTCTTGCAATTTGATACTGATTCCACGAACTGGACCAGCTTGAATTCTTTTCATCAAATGTGTGGCAAATCCAGCAACTTTGTTGCGCAATTTATGAGATGGAATGAGTGCAATTTCATCCATAACTTTTTTGTTAGTGTGGAAGTCACGGCCTAATTTTGCATAGTAAAGCTCAATAATTGAACGTGCTGCTTTTTTAACAGTTTTGGTACGAACTCTTCCCTATAAAAGTTGATTAATTAAAATTAAAAAGTATATAACATTAAAAACATACCATTATTAAAGTTTAAAATAATTATATTTATATTAAATCAAAAATTTAAACAAATTAGTTTTGCAATATAACAAGTTTTTAATTTTTATGCAAAAATTAATTTTTTTAATAATTTAACAATAACAATGTATATATAATTTTTAAGATTCTTAAAAATTCATAAATGAAAATGCAGTTACTCTTTGAAAATTTTTAACTTAAATTGTAAAAAATATATAACATTTTAATGTAAAAAATAAAATTTAAAAGCAAAATTAATTAATGTTTTTTAAAATTTAATATTATTTTTATTTTTAAATGAAATTTTTATTTAAAGATAAAAAAATCTATTTTCAAAATTGAATTTTAAATATTAGTTTAAATTTATTTTAAATTGTATTACTGATTATATTTAATTACTTTTTAACAATTTTCATTTTCTCTAAACTTAATTTTCAGTCATAAAATGGATTTCAAAATAGTTAATTTTAGAACACAAGAAAAATTATTTATAAATCTTAAAATTCTTTCGATATTTTAAAAATATTTGAAAAAAGCATTTTAAATAGATTTACAATCAAATTTACTACATGCAGTTAGAGGTAAATAAATCTAAAAATATTTTCACTCTTGCTATTTAATAATCTTTCCATCTTGGTTCGAACATTAAAAAGACAAATTATAACTTGGTACCAAACATTGGGTTACTAGTGTAAAGCTAAATCCAAATACGTTGCTCATCTGACAATCTCCTTTTTAATTTGTTCCCATTCATCATATTTCCGAAGTCCACTTTCTTTACCTTTTTTGTTGTTTACCAAACTCAGATTTTCCACAGTTAATGGGTTACACGTTGAAAAATATTTCACTTCCAAACTCTTATTCATATTTCCGCATTTCCAACAGCAAACCGCACATACTTGTTTTAATCAGCAACTAAACACCCACCGAAAGCGACTGTTGGCAAAAAATGAGATCTACGATGAGATTCATAGACAACCATAGAATGTGTTGTGTTTCGTTTTTCTCTTGTACCCTAATCATTTCATCATGTTGTTGGTTACTTAGGGGTGAAAGGAAAATTAACCGTCTCTACGAGTTCAGAATTTGGTTCCCTAAGCATCCCAAAATGACTTGTAGATCATCTCCCTTATGTGTGCTCGTGGTGGTGTAACACGTTGGTAATGCGCACATAGGTTGGACTTTACCAGCAGGTGAGCTCCTATGGTAGAATTACTCCTGGCAAAATCTCGGCACGGGTACAAGAGTGCCATGGAAGGACTTACCTCGTTCAATTGTTCAATCAATACGATGCTGGTCCAAGGGGACGACTTTATCACCGAATCTTCTTCAGACAATTGACTTAAACTTGACGTTCAATAACATAACAAACGACATATGCCAAAGCTCACTAAGATTCATTGTAGATCGTACGGGACGATCATTACATACAGTCAAAAATAAGATAATACAACGAATACAAGATATACATTTAGAGTTCGGGATAATGTTCAAGTGGATTGAAGGACAACAATGTTCCAATTTTGAGTCGATACTCAGAAAAACACCTCGCCATCGGCCGTCATTGCATCAATTTCGACTTGAAGCTGTGCGTCTTCTAGAGTTTTGATCTCTCCCACAGGGATGAGGCGATAAGTTTCCGTTGCTACCGGCGCATGTGTTTAAGAGATCGCCTTAATCGAGGTTTTGGCGGCAAATAGGGAAACTTCCAATGCCGCGACGGTATCTCGGCGCTTCTGATTTTTCTCCACGAGTGAAGGACGCTTACATTTCCTTGGGGCCGAAGCGGTAGCTGCGACAGATTGATGAGTCGATGACTTGGAAGACTCGTTCTGAACTGTAGTTGTCTGGAAATTCCCCGTCTTGGTTGATCCCGACAAGATAGGTTCGACTAAGGGTAAAAACTGAAATCCATGGCCCGAGCAACTGGCCGACGGTTAGGACACCTCGTCATTTTGATGATGAATGGGGAACACGTTGGTCCCGTCCTGGATGGGGTATTCTCGTACTCTCTTTGAGATCTCGGATTCAGAGTACACCTTGTGGTGCGCCTCCGATTGGGCTTTGATAGTTAGCCGCTGACATCGGCTTTCTTCTAGGAGACTGTCTCGGCAGTGCTCCAGTCTCAGGATTTTTGTCTTCTCCTCCTTCATCTGTGGTGGGGAGAACCACGTGCATTCGTACGTTTCTATACGTTTTTGAGAGCCCCAATAAGCGTGTGGAGTTTACGGATGTCCTCGTTTTTTTTCCGCACAGGAGAAGCACGGACGGAGCTCTTTGGTTGGAAAGTTTGACTCAATCATAACTGAAAAGAAGAAAAATTTGACATAGTCATGGTACTCGCCCTTACTGCAGGTGATTATATTCATTACGTAATGTCAATTCAATTTACTAGATTCTGGTTTAAACATCTGGTTTTTTTTTTTTTTGGTTTTTTTTTATTTGGTTTTTTGCGTTTTCGAGTTTTATTTTCTTAAATCTGATTTTATTAAATTATTTTTCTCTTTTCTTAGTTGCTCGCAGTTAATAACTTATTTCCTATAACTATTTCTATTTCTAATGATTTTTATCTTTTAGTTGTTTTGTTTTTCTTTTATTGTTAATTTCGGTTTTTCCTGATTGATTCTTCTTATAGTTATTTTAGCTTAATTCAGTTAGTGTTAGACCTATTTATCTATTTTATTTTTACTTTGGACTATATCTTATACCCGATTCAGCTTTACCTTGTATTTCGACCTAGTAGTTCAGCCCAACAATGTACTTAATTTCTCATTCATCACCATCTACTTCAGACTTTCATGATAATAACTTTCATTTACTTTCATTTATAATTTGAATTTTCCGTCGAATTGCCTGAGACTAAATTGACAAAATCAACATATAGTTATGGGTAATAAGTCGCCAGATAGTTTATAAAATTAAATTTATTGTTTAATCAAAGTTCCAGTAATTGTTCAGTTTATTTTCTAAGGAGATAATTTTCCTTGGCCCTAAGAAAATAATGATATCACAGTTTGCTCAACGGATTCTTTAAATTTCTAATTTTAATATGATTGATTTTTAAAGAAACAGTCCTTCCAATGCAGGGGCTTCTTTGGTACTGGAGATGCGACTGGTATTCTGGAAATCAGATCTGCTATATTTGGAAACATCTCCGTCTGGGAGTACGTCGGTACTCGTCCAACTACAGCGTCAGTGTGAATTCCTGTTTTTAATTCTATGATTTTCTAGGATTGTTCTTGAATAGTAATCTTGAGGTCCTTTATCCGTCGAAATCATTCTCTCCTTAAAGCCAATAAAAGATTTCATTAAATTATCTCCTTTTATCACCTTGTGATTTGATTATAGTATATTTAGTTATTCATTTATTTAAAAAAATTTTAAGTTTAATTATAATCGAGACGACATACCAAAAAACTACAAAGTCAAATTTCGAGATTTAACAAAAAAATTTATTTTCTGAAATAAAAATTAGTTTAATTCAATCAATACTTCTACCAAAATTTTAGACGGTGTTTCGACCAGTCAGAGGGGGATTGCCTCTGACTGGCAGTTTGTTTGGCGTTTTTTGTTTCGCCTCTGTGCGCGCGGTATGATTAGACCGAATTTTGTTGGTGTGCGCACACAGACGCGAGAAGTAGGTTTATTTTCATGTTGTGATTTTTTTATATATTAATTTGTAGAATAACAATTGTTTGGCTGGATCAATCGATTTATGTTTTCTGGAATTGTAGATTTAGAATGGATTTTGAATTCTAAGTTTTGTTGGGTTAAATGAATTGATTTGAACTCGATTAGAATTTTTTGTGTTCTGGGCTGAAATATGGAAGATAATGAATGTTTGATATGTCGTATTTCAATGAGCAATATAGCGAAGGTAATATTTGAAAGTTGTAGACATGCGTTTTGTATCTGTTGCACGAAGAGATGTCTTTCCAGCAGTGAAACTTGTCCATGTGATCGTGGCTCAACAAGATCGTTGCAAATGATTAATGGAAGCTTATCAAAACGATTGGAAATCAACGATTTAATCTCTGTAAATCATGAAATGACAGAAGAGGAACTCCAAGATGTTTTTATGGGGTTTCCCAGAGCGATAAAAAGATAAACTTGCTAACTTATGAATATGACATTCTATTTAATCGAGCTCTTAAAAGGATAAACACAATTCGAATGTTTACTAGCCAAAGTGTTGAGCAATTATCCAATGTTTCCAATTCAATCATGGCTCAATCTCAAGTTATTGAACACGTTAAATGGTTTGATAAACAATGGTTGTGTGAAAATAGAGCGTGTGATACGATCAATTACAGAAAAATTCTTCTGATTTGTTTTAGACGAAAACAGACGGTTTACCACCTTTATCAACTTCTCAACGCCTGGCATTCTTTTCGGCATTGGTTTCACCTTTTCCATTTAAACCTACAATATGAAAATCTAAAATTATCGTTGATTGGATTCTAGAAGTGGATAACACGACAGGTCTTTACCAAGTCTTTTCATTATTAATCAATTATGATAAAATTCTACTCAATCTTTATTATAATTATTCATAAAATTACTTCCAACCTTTCATCAAAAAATGAAACCTTACTGTGCCAACCAACAAAAAATACCTTAGTGTTAGGCTTCGACGTGAGAGGCACAAAAAACAAAGTGAAAATCAATAAAAACATTAAATTTACAATAATAATTTAAAGTACAACAGTATTAATTAAAAAATAAAAAATAATAAAAATGAATATTTTCCGGGAGAAACTAGTGTTGACATTGCATTGAAAAGGAGTTAAGCGAATTTAAATTTAGTGTTAACCAAATCATTTTGAATCTAGCGTACCAGAAAGGGAGATCTCACTTTGAAAGAAAAAAGAGTTATTTAAAGATGTGTAAACTGAATTTGTTTCATTAAAGTGTGTAATGAATAAAAGTGTAATTGTGATAATGTCAAATAAATATTATTTATCATAAGTGCAATTCTCTCATTTTGATTGGTTAGCAGAGATTACCCAACAAATCTTATTTGCACTTTGTATTTGCTTCTAATTTATAAATAGTAAAATAGTAAACACAAATTGAATATCCGACCAAATGTTCAATTAACGACGATGTTCTCTTTGTCTTGACCATTTCTAAGTGTGGCAAATACAATATGTCTAGCCAGGCTAGACTGGAAACACATTTAGGCACGGGAAATATCGGTGACGAAGGCCCACAATATTAAATTTAAATATTATAATAAGAGTTGGGTAAGATAAGTTTGATTTTATTAATGATAAATTTAGATGATGAAAAATGTAATTTTCAGGATTAAATAAAATTTGTAATTGAATTCGTTTTAATTAATTCTTGTGTTTTGTTTATTCTATTTTTATTTTTTCGAATAATATTATAATGGGGGTTGGTTTTTCATGATATTTATGTATCGATGCTCTAGATTGAGGGGATGTTTGTGGATGGACGGCACCACGTGCTGTCGGTCGACAGATGTTTCGCCAGTTGGGTCCATCGGGTTAGAGGATATAGATAGGGATATGAACGATTGGAGAAAGTAAAGTCAATTTAAGATAGTTTAAGGCCTTGTTTAGATTTAGATCGTATAGGATGGCCCAGTCACCTTTATTTTCATAGATATCACTAAGTTAGGAGTAATAATAGGATAATTAGGCCTAGTTGTCGCTAGATGAAGTAGGTTTAGGCAATCTTATAGAAACCACGAATGGTTAAGATATCCGATAGTTCAGGATTAGAAATACAGGCAGATCCCTGCTCAAATTTTTATGAGAAGTGTGGAAATATGTTTATTAACTTGGGAATAAGGGCAGACCCCTACTCAAATTTTTGAAAATTAAGTTACATTTTTCACAAGAACCGCCGAAAATATGGAACGACATTTATCGACTGGGAGATCATCGAATACTGAAAAGTTTATATAGTTTGTTCTGATAATTAGATAAAGAGAATCGCTGTATTTATGTTTAAAGGTTCTAATCTAAATCGCAATGATTTGAAATATTAATGATGTTAGTTCGCGTAAATTCAGGGTCAATGGAGAATTTTTTGAGTGAGACTTATGTATAATATTGTGCTGCAACGAATGACAGAACTTTTCTACGACAGAACGCTTCTACACACGTCATCTACATGTTTATTTTGTTGTATCGTTAATCAACCATTGTGTTAAATAGAAATAGAAAAAAGTAACAATTGTAAAACTTTAATTTAATTTCATTAAAAAATTGACCATATTTGTGGGCCAGTCCAGCACTGCCTCCAGTATTACAATAAATGAATAATTCTACCACTTATCTAATAGTTATTGTTAATTCGTTTTATTATATATACTCGGAGTTTATCCCCCAACTACCCATTAACTAGATACTAACAACCAGTTAACAACTAGATACCAACAATGTATCCTCACTAGCAAACAACAACCAAATATCAAATACACAAAGAATAAATTGTTTAAAAATCAATATAATTGTGATCATTATTTATTAAATGAAAATAACCAAAAAATACAATTAAGATTAACACACAAATAAATAGGTTAATAAACCACAGATGAATTGTTAATGAATTCAACATGTATTGTCACGAAATCACCGTCGAAGTTCCGAATTCTAATAGAATCTAATACAGCTCTTCCCAAAGTGTGGTTTGCGACCCAGCAACGGGGCGCAGAATAATTCAGCTGGGTCGTGGCAAAAATTGTAAAAACACAAAAAAATTTACATATTATAACATCGATTAGTCACTAAGAATAGAACTGGTGTGTATTTGCATTCTTTCAAATAGCACAGCGTTTCCAAAAGTGTGGGTAGCGACCCGGTGATATTTGACATAACCAGACCCAAATATGATATATAGCGCCATCATGGTGAATTTTGACCCTGCCGGTCCCATATGTGGTATATAGCGCAATTATGGTGATATTTGACCCTGCCGGTCCTATACGTGGTATATAGCGCCATTATGGTGATATTTGACCCTGCCGGTCCTATATGTGGTATATAGCGCCAATAAGCTGACCACAGCAAATCACACCAGAGCTCAGATAAACCTTAATAATAAATGGAACGATGAGAAACGGTCAACCAATCGGCAAATATTTGAAGACCAATCAGATGAAAGTAAACGATATAATCATCATCTAATATAGGACAACCAATCAGACATCACCTAATTATATCCCGGCCAATCATCGAGAGAATACACAAACACGGCATCAATATCAACGGTAACGGTGACAAAGGGGCCTCAAATGAGATAACAACAAATCATTTATTCCATAACATTTATCCAATCGTTTCCTTAGCATGCAGCGCTTCATGACCGCTGTCAGGATCATCGAGTTCTTCCTCATCCTCCTCACTGTCACTGAGTTCCCCGAATAGCTGGTTCAATTTGTCTGCAATATCGACGAGAGTAAGTCCAGGATGAAGCATGACACACACAGCCAATCAGCAGCATGACACACACAGACACAACCAATCAGCAGCAAGAACGACACACACACAGCCAATCAGCAGCATGACACACACACAACCAATCAGCAGCAAGAACGACACACACACAGCCAATCAGCAGCAAGAACATGACACACACACAGCCAATCAGAAGCAGCAACATGACACACACAGCCAATCAGCAGCAGAAACATGACACACTGCCAATCAACAGCATGACACACAGCCAAACAGCAGCAGCAACATGACACATAGCCAATCAGCAGCATCACACACATAGCCAATCAGCAGCAAGAACATGACACACACACAGCCAATCAGCAGCATCACACACAGATAATCAACAGCATCACACACAGCCAAACAGCAGCATGACACACATAGCCAATCAGCAGCAGCAACATGACACACTGCCAATCAGCAGCATGACACACACAGCCTATCAGCAACATCACACTCAGTCAATCAGCAGCATCACACACACAACCAATCAGCAGCAGCATGACACACACAGCCTATCAGCAACATCACACACAGCCAATCAACAGCATCAGAAACAAACCTTGACTAGATAACCGGGTCAAATGACCTCCTTCCTGTATAGATTGACATGCAGGAGCTTCTTGGCCCAGATTGGCATTCATAGCAGCTGCGACATCCTCATCAGTATAAAGTAACTCCCATTCGACCTTTTCCGCGAGCAAATCGTCTCGGATCAGTTTCTTGACCTCTCTCTCCACTTCCATCCAGTCCATCGTTTTTTTCTTGAGGGTTTTCCTGAAGCGCTTCGCTCGCACATTCTTCAGCGGTGGCGTGAGCCCTCTGTTAAATTGATGCTGCTTGTCGAGATTCTCCTGGTTAAGCCTGCAATTTATCATAATTATTCAATCAATTTATAAAGATTCCAATTCAAATATGTATATATATCAATTCGTACGCGTGAATTGGAAATTTAATTTCTGGCAACGAAGATTTATTCTGTGAACAAATCATTATTTGTCCAATATCTCCGGATTTATAAAATGTTTTCCTGTCGAGAGATTTCAGCATTTCAACGATACAAGGCAAATCCATTATCCTTCCGTGCAATAATTCATTTTCATAGACTATTTCCGCTTGTCTTCTATTCTCATCAAATTGAATAAAGAACTTATCCTATCGAAATGATTAAGAATGAAAAATGAAAAAGATGATTGTGTCTTTTACTTCAAGAGGTTCTGATAAATCGATATCATTTTGTAATTTAGTAGCAATATTAGAAGGTAATCTCATGATAAAATGAAATAAATCTACATCTTCAGCTTCTGAAGTTTGCATATGTGTGTTAACAGAAAATTAATATTTATATATATATATATATTTTATAATTTAAAAGAAAGTAAAAATAAATGATTAATATTAAAACAACTTATTTACATAAAACTAAATAAATGATAAAAAATTTAATTAATTATATTTCAATTTACATTAAATTTTAATTCTTTTGACATTTTTAAAAACAGCATATTTGTTAAAGTCCATATTAAAGAACTTATGATAAAAATTAAATAATTTACTTAAATTAATCAAATATAGTTAAAAATTTATTAGACTTTCTTTGATGAAGGATGTTATTGGAAGATTTTTGTTTCTTAATGAAGTAAAAAAAGGGTACTCAAGAATAAGTCAAGTATGCGAGGAATTACAGCGATTGTGAAGTAAACTCAATTTTCCTTTGGTTAGCAAGCAAATCGTAACATCGACGGTCGCAAAGCTTTTGGAAAAGGAAAGAGGAAATATTCAATGTTTGATAGGGATTTGACGTTGCGAAAAGTAACGGCCATGTGGTCTTGCAGAGAAGGCTAAGAATAATACACGAAGCAATTTAAAATAGGAGATAAGGTTGGGTACCGGACTGACAAATTCCGTCGCCCTATTCCATCCATCCTTCCAAGTTAAGTTTAGCTTCCAATTAGACCCAAATGAAGACTTCTAATTAGCCTGGAATTTTGCATCGGGTTGTCAGTGATGAAAGTTTGATACAAGAAAGAATTAAGTTGGTTTCTTCGCAAAAAAAGAATTATAATTTGCATTTCGAATGGTTATTCGTAAATGGAAAAAAGTATCAAGTCGTGATAGTCCATAGCCCGTCAAGAAAAATAAAATTTGGGATTGTTAGATGTTAAAATAGATCTTCTCAACACTTCAAAAAATAAAATCTGTGCTTGACAGATATGATGCCTGGTCAAGCATTCAATTGATTATTTCAGACACCACAGTTGTTAATACTGGCAACAAAAATAGGGTTGTGAAAAAATTCAGACGGAAATGTTGAAGAATGGCTTGCAAGAACCACAATATATAAACTATCAACATCACATTTAGACCGTATATTGAAGAACGTTCTGGAATTTTATATAGAAACTCTTTCGCGTAACCCATGTGTGAGTTATGATTTCATGCTGAACTGGATCTTGAATAAAACGGATATGCACCTTTAAAACTACACAAAAACCCTGGATGAAGAGATTACTTTCAATTCTTGTTTGAGCCATGTGAAGGTTATAGAATTGACAGAAATCTAAACAAATTACTTAATATCTCTTCACGCTGCACGGTGGAACTCACAAGTAGTAAATAGTCTCATTGCATACTTTCTTAGGCCTGATTGGAGAATCAAGTTGGAAGTTGCTAATAGTTTTATCGCCAATGAATGGCAAGCCACTTGGTTCTCGAGACAAATTAACAACAACGAATTAGCGACATGGTTATTCAAAGCAATTGAAAATCTCAAGTGTCCTCCAGTTAAGAATCTTAATGGGTTTCCAAGAGTCTAGAATCGCAATTCCACGGACAAATATCATCACAGAACGAGGATTAAAGTTGATGACAGAATTGAAAAACACTTGCAAACATGATAAATATCTCATTCTGAAATTTGTAGTTACCAACAATTTGTAATCTATAGATCTTGCTTCATCAATAAAACAAAAAACTAATGCATGAGAAACCTTTTTTCAACATATAATGTAGAAACGGTGAAATTCCTGTAGCAAACTCATCGACAAACGAGAAAATTTCAAAAAGAGTTTTTGTTATAATCCTAACACACAAACACATAGACACATGACACATATATAGGGCTGAATAGTGCAATTCAGATTCCAGAGAATAAAATTAATTAACACACTAATCCATTGTTTCCCAAAGTGTGGGTCACGACCCGGAACCCTAAAAATTCAGCTAGGTCACGACAAAAATTGTAAAATCATTTTCTTTTGCATATTATTACATCGGTTAGTCACTAGGAATAGTGCCGAAGTGTGTATTTGTATATATATAGCATAAAAGTTTGGGAAACGCTGTTATATAATTATTTTGCAATTTTTGTGTATGAAATAAACAAACAAATAACTTGATTATTATTAAAAAATAAAATTTGTTTTGTAAATAAATGTATTTTTTTCATAAGGTGAGTCGCGAAAAATTTAAAAATCTCGTACCGGGCTGCGGTCAAAAAAGTTTGGGAAACGCTGCCCTAATCTAATTAACTGTTAAAAACCCAAGTGATAAGCCAAGACCACGCTAAATAACATGTAAAAAACACTAAAATATTTAAATTTAAGTAAACAATATCAATTAAAACCAAGTAATTAAAACAAAAGAACATATAATAAATGAAACAAAATTAATAAACTAAGAAACGCAAGCCGTCACACACGTAACATATATTTAACGCATGAAAAACATAAGAAAATCGCCGAAATAGACAGAAATTAACAGAAGATATCATCTTACCCAAAATCTAAGATTGAAATAGAAGGCGATCGTTCAACCAATCAGGAAAATAGAAAAAAAAGAGAAAATAATAAATTATAAAACCAATAATTAAAACAAAAAAATAAATCCGAACAACCAAGTTGATTGGAATTTAAACCAAAATTAAAAAAAATAAATTGATCAAAAGCATATGCGTGATCAATTCTGATTGGTTGAACCAACTTACAAAATATTATATAAGACGACGTCTTGACGGACCAGTACCACGTTTTAAATTTGTTAAATTTCATATTTTAAAAGTTTAAATTTTACCAATTTCTGAAAGCTAATTTCTATTAATTCAACTACAATTCAAACATTTATTTATCACATTTAGAATTATTCTATTCAATTTTGAGTCGCACGATTCGTAAATATGATTTTTTTCCCTTTGTTGTTGTTTATGTAATCAGTTATCAATTTAATTAAATCTTTTGAGCACAAACATTTCGTTCTTCCAAATGTTAACCTTAAAATTTTTACATTTTTAGGTGAATGCCACTCAAATATCTTTTTATATATTATAGTTATAAGTGAAATTCTTGCCTGGTAGATTGAGGTGTCAAGCCTGAGGGATACAGTCATAAATCTCCATATTAGCTGAAATGATACTTAGCCGTGACAAAAGACAGACTCACATCAAGAAATCGGGTTCATTAAATTTTCCATGAATTTTCATGAAATTTTTTCCAAAAAATTTGACAACAACCTCCGAGCCACTTGCTGACTGAGCTGTACTTTTATGACTCGTATTTCCAACTGGTCCTGTGCCGCCTGTAGCTGTAGCGTCTCGAGTAGCTAAAGACGTTTCCGCATCGCCTCAGGACAGAACCATACCTCTTCCATCTTCCAGACCTGCTCTTTGAGTGGCTCCACTCGTTTGCGGAGCACCTCTAATAGTCGCAACGTGGCCACGGAATCGGCTCAAATATTTTCTAATAGGTTCAGGAATAAAATGTAAATGTACCTCAATATCAACCTCTTACGGGTCCCGATAGCTCATACACAATAACTCATAATTCCTTAAATATATATGATTTTTGATCATGCCGTAATTTTAATCGATTAATAAGAAATAAAAACAATTCGTTTGTTATTCGACTTGGTCGCGACTAGGGGCTCATGCGTGCTGATAGAAATATTGAATCAACTAATCTAGATCAGTGATGGGAAATCAATGGGATTAAGCGATAGTCAGTTAACATTATTATGGGGATCCGGACAAAAGGCCGACATGGACAAAAAGCCGACAGAAAAAAGACCGACGTGGACAAAAGCAAACAAAAAGATAATTTAATTCATATATTATAATTTCAAAGTTTTTATTGTAAAGAATAAACATAATTTTAAATTGTTTCAATAATACTTATTTATTATTATTTAGTCTGTTTATGACAACGAAATAAACGCCATACTAAGAACTCAAAACAAAGTAGAGGATTCGCACAGGATATGGCAAATATTGGTTGGAAAAAATCATCCTGAAATATTCTACATAATTTTTTTACGGGGAATAGCGTATAATTTAAGTTTTTAGATTTTTATTGTAGAAATATCTTTCTGCATCTTTTTCTTTAAATAAATGATGTTATTTTAATTGTTTATTTTTCCTATAAAATTATAAAATTACTTAGTCGGCTTTTATCTCTGTCTGCCTTTAAGCCTGTAAACTATTTGTCCTCGTCGGTTTTTTGTCTCTGTCGGCCTTTTGTTTGTCGGCCTTTTGTCCATGTCGGCCTTTTGTGGTAGACCCATTATTATGTTATGTATATTTATTATAAGGTACTCTACGATAGCTTACGCTCATTCACATTAAACTAAGAAAAACAAAGGTTTTATTAATATGTAAACAGAATCACATGCGTTCTAAGTCTAATTAGTAGGCGGCTTTGCCCAGAACCTCGCGGTAGCCCTCGTTTCCGTTAAGGTTCCTCACGTCTCCATGATACTGAAACTGAAGTCTCCACCTGTCAGTTTTGAATTGAGGCCAGCTTCTTCTGGCATTCATCGTCGTGGCCACATAGATATTCGCCATCGATGTAGGCAATAATACCTTGTTTAATTTGCTCTTCGATGCGTCTCAACCTTGCGATTGCTAGTTGATTTCGTGGATCGCCTGCGTCCGGGCCAGAAGAAACAATTTTAAGGTCATCTAGATCCCTAGCATAGGAGCTCGACATTCTTACGTTCTCCATTCGGAAGCCTCTCTTCCAGGCCTTGATTTTCGTCCACAGCCACTGCCGTTGGAGAATCACCAAGTGCTGCGGGTTTATCCGTTCCGGGGTCTTCATCCAGCTCCATCGTTCCAGTTCAGACGATCGGTATCGGCTGAATGCTTATATTCCTGCAGCCTGGTCAACTTTCCACCAGGATTGATTTGTTGGATGTGACATTTGTGTGAATCTTAATTTAACTGATTTAAAACTTCCCATTAATTCCTTATATTAGTACAGGTGTGTGTCAAATATTGTGTATAGCAAATATTCTCTGTCCCGAGTCGTTCTCTAACTAACTGTATGCTGTATGGTGTACATGACCATCTCTGTCGAGAATTCCTTTGTGTTTCTTACTGACTGGATGTCCGATCGATATTCGAACTCCTAATTGCCACGTCATCCTATCTGTGAACATGACACCTACTCACTTCAGTTTCAGAGCTGAACCACAATAAGCTCCCAAAAATTTTAACGGTGATCTGCCATGCTTATATTCATAACTCTCCTTAAATTTAGAGTTGAAACTACCTTCTACCTACCTTCCCTTGAGTTGAAAGTTAAGGTTGATAGTTTGAGAAAAAATTGTTTCATGGGTCAAGGGTTGGTTTTTTGTCCTAATATATAACGATTTTTTAATTAAAAGAAGTTAGGGTCGTTGTTCAAAATGATATGTATAAGTATATCATCGATGAGTACGCAGCCAACAATGATTGCAGGCCACTGCCTGGCACGCACTTATCAATATTATTGGTTTCTTTTTGTTCGGTCATCGGAGGTCGTCCACTTCATGGTTCTGCCATGGAGTTGAGTCGATAAAATCCCTCCGTTATGACTCTAGCTAGTTATTATAGGTCGACAGTAGAATGTCGACTCCCTACAACATTAAGGCTTGTCGTAGCGGTCACAGTGGGGCCGTGTAAGCAAGCACTCTTCCCGACTTTCAATACATGAATAACTTACATAGTTGAAATCTACATCCAAAATCATCACAATACAATACACTAAGGTTAATAAACAGAGTAGATCTCAGACCTAAATTAATCTTAACTCTACAATTCACAATTAATGTAGACGGTTAAATATCATCAAGAACCAACTCTACCTATACGTTTGTCGAATCTAGATTTATAAATGTCCTAAATAAATTTTCTAGTAATAGTGTAAAGTAAAGATTTTTTTAAATGATTGATTTAGTAGTGATAGTATTCATAAAGGTGTTCGACATGCGTATCAGCAAGACTTGGATTCTAAATTGAATAGACTCTAAACTAACTATAAAAATACAAATCGTAAACCCATAAAAGTATAAATTATCCTCTCAATTTCATAAAAACATGAATTATACTTATAGATTTAATTTCTTCAAAATATAAATTATGATTAGTTATAAAGGTATAAATTATAAACTTAATTTCTTAAAATTATAAATTACAAATTTATATTGACGATAAAAATTATAAATTATAACTCTAAGTTAATTATAAAAGTACAAATTATAATCTTAACTTCATAAAAATATAAATTATAAAATTATATTAGCTTTAGAAATACAAACTATAAATTTAACTTCATAAAAATATAAATTATAAAATTATATTAGCTTTAGAAATATAAACTATAAATTTAACTTCATAAAAATATAAATCATAAACTTAAAAGTATAAATTATAAAATTATATTAGCTTTAAAAACATAAACTATAAATTTAATTTCATAAAAATATAAATTATAAACTTATATTAGCTGTAAGAGTATAAATTATAATCTTAATTTGGTCATAAAAGTATAAAATATAAACTACGTTAGCGATAAAAATATAATCTATAATCTCATAATAAGTTGTAAATATTTTATAAATACCCCCCCCCCCACCCAAGTTACGTAATCGTCGAATAAATGTTCAGATCTAACTTATATATGTATATTTGAAACTTATAAAAGTATAACTTACATTTTTTCATAAGTACCCCCCTCAAACTATACATTTGTCGAGAACAATATATATAGCAATAAATTAACTTATATATGTACAGTTATCAAACTTAATAATTCCTCAGATCACCTAACCATTAATTATTGTCTAAATACATTAATACATTACCTTTACGATATAAATTTGAAAAATTTTGATAAATGACCCTCCTTAATTCATATAACCATCAACCACTACCTGATTCACTCATTTAGACTATTTAATATATATCCTTAACTTAGATTACCTTTAAAATGATAGTTGAAAAATTTTCATCGAAGACCCCCCAACAAACCATATAGTCATCGACTACCACCTAAATATACTAAATTAGCTTATCTTAATATATATTTAACTTATATTATATTTAAAAATATAAATTGTACATTTTCATAAATGACTCCCCTCAGATCATATAGTCATTAATTATTACCCAAAAGTATTAATTTAATTTGTTTTTCAGATATATTCAACTTATATTACCTTTAAAAATATAACTTGTATTTTTTTTGTTTAACCGACCCCCTCAAATCATGTAGCCCTTAACAATTACGTAGGTATACTGAATTATATCATATTCATAGAGTTAAATTATATTTCATTTAAAAATATAATTTCATAATTTTTCATAAATGACCCCCTCCCATATGTGGTAATCTTAGAAAAAAATTAATTTATTATTATTATTATTATTATTATTATTATTATTATTATTATTATTATTATTATTATTATTATTATTATTAATATTATCATTATTATTATAATTATTATATTATTAAAATAATTATCTTTATTTTATAAAAATAAAATTATAAACCAAATTATTGATTTTGGGATTCCCCTATCTCTAAATTTAGCTTCAATGGCCCTATCTTCCAATAAAATTATCGAAAACCACTAAAATCTATTTTTAGTACCCCCCCCCCCCCCCCCCGGGAAACGACGTCAATATTAATAACTTAAATTATAAGTATGTGTATATGTGTATATGTATATATATATATATATATATATATATATATATATATATATATATATATATATATATATATATATATATATATATATATATATATATATATATATATATATATATATATATATATATATATATATATATGTATGTGTGTGTAACCTTATAAAAATCACTTATAATTTTCACGAAGACCCCGTTACGCTATAACATAGCAAAATAACGTAACATGACTAATTCATATCTTATGTATAAATCTTAAACTTAAAAATATAATTTGTAATTTCCCGAAATACCCCCCCCCCCCCCCCCCCCCAATTATATACTTGTCAAAATACAATAACACCAATTCAAGTTGTAGATTTAAATATGAATATTATAGAAACCAAATTTATAATTTTCATAAATATACCAGTTGTGAGAGAACTTCGACCGTAACTTCCACAGGCAAATCCATGATTGTCACCCATAATTCTAATTTACGGAACCAGTAAACTCATGACCTTGCTAACACTTAAAATATCCTCGTAATGATAGTGTGTAATTAGTTTATTAGCGACAATCAAAAGATAAACCATTTTTTTTATCAAAAAACATATTACCAGCCTCTGTATGCAATGGTAGAATAATTGTTAAATCCAACTAAATGATACAGAATAGAATAACGAGATTGAATGAGAGCGACAGTAGCCAACTGAATAGGTCCAAACCTAAATATTGTCCGTCGAATAATTCTGAAATTTTTGAAATAAAAACCGGATTCGATAGTGCCAAACTCTTATCCCCAGCACCGAAGCATGAAATTGGGGAAATCCGACTGAAGAATTACAACCACCAAGGGTCATGGAGTACGGCCAAACATCCAACCGAGATTTAATGTAACCCTTAAGATCATAAAATATCTAATTACCTCACTGAGTAGTTATAATGCAAGATCGACCATTATGTTGCGAGTTAATATAAAGAACCTAAATGAAAAATTAACCTAGGCCAGCTGAATATTCCGGTAGAATCAGACTTGCCAGACGGGTAAGGAGAGAATCCATGTTGGATTGCAACGACTTACCTACGACTGTAAGCCTGATTTACTCGGCTATATGTAATCTAATAAATTTAAGAAATCTAAATATAATAAATCTAATGTGTAATATAAATAAATTTGAAACAATTATATTTATTTGTAATCCTGTTGCCATATATAAACACAGGTTAATATTTAATGAATTACCATAATTAATAAATGATTTTTTTTGGGTTTAAGGAAATTCTGAACCTAAACAAGGTAAAAAAAAACAAATTGAGAATATTTAAATATAGTAAATTTTTTTTAGAGTGTAGAATACATTTTTATTGGTGGAGCATAGATTAAATTAGGAACCATCGTTATCATCAGTTTTTAACTTGTATTTTTATGTCATAGACAATTAGGTTTTCGTATGAGGATGCATAGGAAGGTACATAAGCGTATAGTGATTATATAAGGGTATCAATAAAATTGTTTAATTTCGCGGGTTTGTTTGATATCAGTCTGATGAGATGGTAAGAAAGTTTCTAGATTTTTGGAAAACAATTTAATTAAGGGACCAGAACAAAATTGGACGCAAGCCTTCTATCGGTAGTCCGTGAACCCAAAGGAGTGCCCGACAAGTATAGTGTGGATAACGCGCTCATTTCTTGCGAGCACTCCCCCACTTGATACAGTACCAACGTAGCTCACTCAACGGGTATCAAGCGGAGAAAAATGTTATTTGTATAATTGATCATCAGTAACCCACCAATAGTACAACTACCACTTCCGGTTGTACGCATCATTTTATTTTCTTGTAAGTTGAGGTGGCAGTGGGCCGAAAAAATGCATCGTAACGTTAACAATTTATTGCGGGAAGTGAGTTTGTTTTTGAAAAAAAAGAAATCAAAAAACAAAACCTACCCAACAAATAATTAATTAAACGAAAAGTACAAATATGAAAATCTACTTACAAATCGCTTCAATTTCAGAAACTGGCATACAGTTTTATAAAAACGTTGACGTAAGTTAAGTCTTAGTTTAATTGATTTGTGACTGAAAATGTGTAGATATACCCAAATTTTAGTGTGCGAGTATGTCTGCGTGTATTTATTCAGCAAAACAAATTTGAATTATTTTAATTCTACTTAATTTTGAATTTGAATTTTATTAATTTTGAATGCAATTTTTCGTAAATTATTATTTATTTTATTTTTTAATTTTTAAAAACTTTTTCTAATTAAATTTGATGGAAATGAGAGGTTTCTAGAATATTCGATATTGTTTTAGCGATTTTAATATATAATTCTCATTTCTTTTAATTCTTATGTTATTCTTTTCCTTTCGTTAATTCAATTATTAAATGTTTATTTTTTAATTAACATTGTTAAATTACTTGGCGACCATGAAGAATTTCACCATTTTTCCGGAATATTCTAGTTTTTCGATTTATTCCCGTTGTAACTTTTATCTCAAATTCTTTTTTTGATGACTTTTTTGTGGAACTCTTTCTAATTTCAATTCTTATATCTCCTTATCGTCATTAATTCTATAATGTATCTATGTTGTGTTTGATTTGATTTCATGTAATAATTCTTGCTTTTGTTTCATTTTATTTTACTTTTGGGTTTATTATTTGGGTGTTGAGTGAGTTTTGTTTAATTGTTTAGTTGATGTTCGAACGTGTTTTAGTTTGACTCGACTTGATGTTATGTTGGCGTGCTATGTACCAACGCCTTTCAGTCACGATTCGACAACTTTGGCTCAGATCAGTTCTAGCCCAACGCAAGCAACTAATTTTATAACTACTTATATTTTAGCACTGGGTAGCTCTTATTCTCCCTCATTTGATTGGAATCCTTTTTTCATTATTGTTATTATTATTGCATTGCTCAATCCAAAATATGGTTGATATATGGAATTTCAAGCCAATTTGTGCTGCATCTTCAGTGCCGCTTTGCATTATCTATTTTGCAAGAGGTTTCAGTTGAAACATTGGGGAAGTAGTTTTAGTCATCGTCTCACATCTCAAAATCACCGATATTTGCCACTGTTAAACCTTGAACTAATGACAAATTGTAAATCACTTTCTACAATGTCGATTTTTAGATGTGCAGATACAATTTGAAGAGACATCGAAACGATTGTATTCCAAATTCGAAAGATTCTTGATCATAAGTTTGAAAAGTCAGTTTCAACAACGGCATTAGTTTGAAATCGAACTTGTTTAAGACTTTCAATGTTTCTGAGTGGGTTTTTGAATCCTTGAATAGCCTGAATAAATTTTTATAGGTGCAGAATATTTTGTGTAACAGATCTAATATCCTTGACATAGAAAGTAGGAAACTGAATAATATAACTGAATAATATTTTTGACGTAAGCTCTTCTATCAGCAGTCCTGAATCCGAATAGAGAGCGAGAAATACCTACAACTATTCTATACAAATGTGAAAAATACCCAAATGAAGGTTATCTCATATACATAAACAACTAGAGAACACTACTCCTTAATAATGTGTACCATCTTTCAACATGGCCAGTTTGATCTTTCTCTCACACAAATGGAGGCTAATATACATAATATTCATTTCTGATCAACAATTTGATCATAACTTTCTCATAACTTGATCAATTTATATGAGGCGAATCCCTGGGTCATTCTCCTGGTGGGAACCCTTATGTTATATAATATATCCAATGCATATTCTCCCTGTCTTCAACGATCACACCGAATTTGAGTTTCTCACCAGATCTTTCTATGAAAGGTTCGGATGAACTCAAATCTTACCACCACACGTAGGCATATTTTATTACGCAAAAAATAAATTACTTACAATTATCTAGTCAGTTGAAATATATTCAAAACTTTGCTTGGAATTATTCCTACATTTTATAATTAACCATAAATGATTAACCTAAAAACCGCAAAATTTTAACTAAAAAATTATTGAAATGTTTGCGCACCATCAGCAACGCTTTCTATTTTATAATTTGTCTAGTTTCATTATACCACTCAGGAATGATACAATAACAACCATTGTAAGCAACTGGTCAAAAGATAAAAAGCTATATTGAAATACACGGAAACAATCAATCAAACAACAGATAAACATACAAATGCAATGCATAATGCAACCAATCAAACAACAGATACACATATAAATGGAATGTAGCAACAACCAATCAAACAACAGATACACATACCAATGCAATGCATAATGCAACCAATCAAACAACAGACGCTTACAAATGCAACGCATAAAGAACCAATCAAACAACAGATACACATACAAATGCAATGTAGCAACAACCAATCAAACGACAGATAAACATACAAATGCAATGCATAATGCAACCAATCAAACAGCAGATACACATACAAATGATATGCATATTGCAACCAATCAAACAACAGATATGCCTACAAATGCAATGCATATTGCAACAAATCAAACAACAGATACACATACAAATGCAATGCATAATGCAACCAATCAAACAGCAGATACACATACAAATGATATGCATATTGCAACCAATCAAACAACAGATATGCCTACAAATGCAATGCATATTGCAACCAATCAAACAACAGATACATACAAATGATATGCATATTGCAACCAATCAGACAGCAGATATGCATACAAATGCAATGTATATTGCAACCAATCAAACAACAGATATGCCTACAAATGCAATGCATATTGCAACAAATCAAACAACAGATACACATACAAATGCAATGCATAATGCAACCAATCAAACAGCAGATACACATACAAATGATATGCATATTGCCAGACCCGAATTAACATCTTCGTAGGCCCTAGGCACTTTTAGCTTGGGAGACCCTCTCGCATAATTTTTTGTCAGTACAGTATCCCTAATGAAGTCAGCTATATCGCTAATTTTTAAAATTTAAATTTAAGAATTTAAGAATTTAAATTTGCGTATTTAGTAGCTGTGGATTTATGGTTGCAATTGTTTTTTTGTAGTACTTTTTTTACAATTAGTTTTCAGAAAAATTTAAGAATTATAATAGTGTTTATTCTTTGTTAAAGTTATCTATAGTTATGTTATTTATAAACGATAATATTTCTGTAAACTGTAAATATTAATTATTTAAAAGTAAGTCTTCTTTTTTAAATATATAATAATTTAATAAAAATATTAATATATATGTAATTCCAAATATAAATTATTTAATAGTAAATCAAAAAACAAGTGATTTGTATCAAAAGGAATTCTAATTGAAGTACATATATTAAAAAGTTCCAGTTGTATTAACAATAATAAAAACAAGCATCTCTATATAAAATCTATAAAAGTGTAGATTAAGTATATTGTTCATAGAACTGAAATTCTTGAAGTAAGTATACATAATATTAAATATTTTCCTCTAACTATAAAAATTATATTTAGTTTAGCCAGTTTAAAATTTAAAGAAATGTCTGACGGATATAAGAGAAAACATGAGTCAGGCTCAGAAAAGCGTAAAAAGAAAATTGTCAAAGAAGAAGCATTGAAAAACATGAAAGGTTCCCTACTCAAATATATAACAGCAACAAGAGGAAATAATGAAAGCTGTTCTACAAATGTAAACGAATTTATTGGACCAGAAAACCAAAATCAAAATAAAACTTCAGAACAATTATCATGTGGTAGTAGTGGTACAGAAGATATTAGTACTGATAAACAGGGCACGTATACAGGTGAGACAGAGGTAGTAGAAGGTCAAACTTCTGCCGAAATAATTATATCTTTAGAGGATAATATAATAGAAATATCTAATGAAATATCAAAAGTTAATTTAAACTTAAAATATAATAATGATCCAGCTAATTGGGATATTACTGCTGATCTCATAAATTATTTTTCTGAAAATAAGCCTTCGCAAAATATAGATTTCAATTTTCTCTTGAAGGGTAGAAAATATGGAGACAAAACCAGATATCCACGTAAAGAATATTTTATCAGGAAATTAACAAATGGGGAAACAATCGAAAGAGACTGGCTTATATATTCTCCATCAACTGGAACAGTACATTGTTATATCTGCAAGCTTTTCCCTAGAGTGAACGTGAACGTAATTCTCAATCAATTTAAAATTGGATTTGATGATTGGAAAAATGCAATGTCCAGGATTACATCACATGAAAAATCAAAAGATCATCTTGACGCAGTATCAGCTATGTTTCAATTACAGAAGAACAGTAAAATTGATGTAGAACTACAGAAAGAGAAAGATAAATTATGTAAATACTGGATTGAAGTTTTAAAGAGAATAGTTGCCGTAATAAAATTTCTATCTGAAAGAGGTTTGCCATTCCGTGGGAATAATGAAATTCATAATTGTTCTAATAATGGAAATTATCTTGGTTGTATCGATCTTATAGCCGAATTTGATCCTTTTTTAAAGGAGCATATTCGAAGACATGGAAATCCTGGAAGAGGAAATGTTTCCTATTTATCTAATATTATATGTGAAGAATTTATTGGTATACTAGAATCCAAGGTAACAACGCAGATAATATCTGAAATTAAAGAAGCGAAATATTATGGAATCAGCATTGATTCAACTCCTGATATTAGTCATATGGACCAGATTACCGTGATAATTCGGTATGTCCTTAAATGTGGAAATGTGGTTGAACGATTTTTAAAATTTATTGCAATTGAACAACACGATGGAAAATATTTATTCGACATTATACGACATACTTTGGAACATCATAACATAAGTATTGGAAATTGCAGGTCCCAATCATATGATAACGCCAGTAATATGAGCGGCATATATACAGGTGTACAAGCTAGATTTAGAGAAATAAATAAACTGGCGGAATGGGTTCCATGTGCTGCACATAGTCTTAATTTGGTGGGTTCAACTGCTGTGGAGTGTTGCCTGGAAACAGTAAAGTTTTTTGGAATTTTAGAAGCAATATATACTTTTTTTTCCGCTTCACCACAGAGATGGTCCAAATTTAAAGACAATATGAAAGAAAATACTTGTGTTGTAAAAAATTTATCAGAAACCAGATGGTCTGTACGACATGATGCTACTAAAGCTCTATTCATGAATTATTCAGAAATTCAAAAAGCATTGTTTGAAATAACTGAAAGCGAACGTCAGCCTGCAGTGGCTGTGCAGGAAGCTAAATCTTTAATAAAAAACCTGAACAATTTTGAAACAGCATTGATGTGTGTTATTTGGAATGATTTATTGCAAAATATTAATATTGTCAATAAAGCTCTGCAGGAGACTGGCATAGAATTATGTACCATTGTCAAATTATTTAAAACTCTCATAGCTTACTTTCATGGTATTCGTATAGAGTTTGATAAATTTGAAACCATGGCAAAAAAACTTACAACTTCCGAATATAAACAACATACACAACGTAAACGAATAAGAAATAGATTTTTTGACGAAGTTTTAGACAACACCGATCCTAGTTTGAGCCTGAGTGCAAGTAACAAATTTCGTATTGAATCTTTTTATATAATAGTAGATAAACTTATTATTGAGATGCGTAAACTGTTATATGAAAGGTTTAATTTTTTAGTGGACAGAACTTTGACAAATGATGAAATAGTTTCGAAAACAAACAAGTTAGTGCAAATATATTCTTCAGATGTTGAAGATGCATTTTGTGACGAGTTTTTATTATTTTCACGAATGTATGGAGATAAAAAATCAGTGAACGAAATGTTAGTTGCACAAATAAATGATAAATTAGTTACCAGTTTTCCCAATGTAAATATTGTGTTACGAATTTATTTATCAATATTTGGTACGAATGCGGAAGGGGAACGTAGTTTTTCAAAGCTTAAAAGAATTAAAAATTGTCTCCGATCAACTATGGGGCAGGAACGATTGTCAGCACTAACACTTTTATCTATTGAAAGTGATTTAATGCGAGAGATTAGTTTCGATGAGGTTATTGTCGAATTCGCAAATAAAAAATGCAGAAAAGTTATTTTAGATAATAATTGAATAAATTGTTTACTAAATTAATGTTATTTTTTTATATTTTTTTGAAAATAAATTTTTAATTATTATGAATTAAATCAATTTTTTTTCATGCTCTGGTTAAATATTTATAATATACATTTTTCGTAAGTATAAATACATATTTTCGTAGGCCATTTAATATTCGTAGGCCCTAGGCACTGTGCCTATGGGATAATGCGCGCCTGCATATTGCAACCAATCAAACAACAGATATGCCTACAAATGCAATGCATATTGCAACCAATCAAACAACAGATACACATACAAATGGAATGTAGCAACAACCAATCAAATAACAGATACACATACAAATGCAATGCATAATACAACCAATCAAACAACAGATACATACAAATGATATGCATATTGCAACCAATCAGACAGCAGATATGCATACAAATGCAATGTATATTGCAACCAATCAAACAACAGATATGCCTACAAATGCAATGCATATTGCAACCAATCAAACAACAGATACACAAACAAATGATATGCATATTGCAACCAATCAAACAGCAGATACACACACAAATGCAATGTAGCAACAACCAATCAAACAACAGATACACATACAAATGGAATGCATAAAGAACCAATCAAACAAAGACGCATACAAATGCAATGCATAAAGAACCAATCAAACAGCAGATACACATACAAATGGAATGTAGCAACAACCAATCAAATAACAGATACACATACAAATGCAATGCATAATACAACCAATCAAACAACAGATACATACAAATGATAT
The DNA here is from genome assembly GCA_959609185.1 of Schmidtea polychroa. Classification (NCBI taxonomy): domain Eukaryota; kingdom Metazoa; phylum Platyhelminthes; order Tricladida; family Dugesiidae; genus Schmidtea; species Schmidtea polychroa. Next base: position 59,270 of record CAUHTR010007544.1, on the reverse strand, counting down.
GCATATTGCAACCAATCAGACAGCAGATATGCATACAAATGCAATGTATATTGCAACCAATCAAACAACAGATATGCCTACAAATGCAATGCATATTGCAACCAATCAAACAACAGATACACAAACAAATGATATGCATATTGCAACCAATCAAACAGCAGATACACACACAAATGCAATGTAGCAACAACCAATCAAACAACAGATACACATACAAATGGAATGCATAAAGAACCAATCAAACAAAGACGCATACAAATGCAATGCATAAAGAACCAATCAAACAGCAGATACACATACAAATGCAATGTAGCAACAACTAATCAAAGAAGAAATCATAAACAATGATCTATTTATAAGACAAATAACCAGAAATCAATGACGGATCAAACCACACAACAATTCAATCAATAAATCAGAATGATAGATAATCATTATCAATTTAAAGGCACGCGATTAGATGTTCATTACTGGTCCAACAAGCTTAACAGGACGTTCCGATTACTTTCCGACCGCCGATGATTTGATGATAATTTCAATTCTTTGTGATTGGAATCTATATTATCGTCTGTGATATTTGGAATATAGAGCAAATTGGAAGGCTTGGTTACTTGCTGCTGCTGCTCACCAGTCTGGCCATGGTCAATGCTAGAAATGTTGTTCATTAAAATTGTTCAAACCTTTTCATTGCTCATGGTTAATATCAATATCAATATCAATATCAATATCATTACAACTACATTGTGGCCTCAACTCATTTCCTCACCTCCTTTTAATGTCTCTCTACTGACATGATTATATATTATAGGTACAATATTATTAATAAATTAATATTTTATATTAAGTTAGTTATAATTGTCAGTAATATAATGTCATCACAAATATTCATGAATTCTGATGGTAGCATTTCTTAGATGAAAACAAAATGAAACAGAAATAGGAAAATGTGAAGGAGAAATTTAGTGGAAATAAATATAGCGAAAAGCGCATAAGATTGGGAAAGTATAAAAATATGAGATTGCAGAAAAGAAATGACAAATTGACAATTTATTTCATTTTATCAAATATATACTTTGTAACATTTAATTAGTGCTTCTACCAAGAAATCCTTTTAATAATAATAATAATAATAATATAAAAATAAAAAAAATAATTGTTTCAGCCGATTTTGGGCTCGCGTATATGTGCGCACACAGACACGGAGAGGGTTGTTTTTTACTCTTATTGAATTATTCGAATGGAATTGAAATTCTTGGAGATTATTATTGATATTTTGGTTTTGTTTGAATATTTGGAAAATATGTTAACATGTGTTTATTTTAAATTTGATAATGGAGATGAAAAAAATCGAATGCTGAAAAGAAAGTATATCACTGAGTTAATGGAACAAGAAGAGAGCAAGTTGTATAATTCTAATGGTTCTGTAGAAACAGGTATTTTTTGTAGTGGGGAAGAATATCAATCAGTACTTAAAGAATGTCTTGTCACAACCTTTTGATAATGAGGTCGATGATGTTGAGGAATCTAATTTTACTCCATTTGTCAAAAAATCTATTGATGAAAGATTCGAATTGCCTTTATGAAATTATTTGTTCAATGTCGAAATGATGCCAATGCTGCTGTTTGAAACAAGCGTTATGGAATTGCGCTGAATGAATATTTAAGAGGATTGGATATATTTGAGGAGGATCATGTCGCGTATTTATATTTGAATATGACATTGTAATTTGAAATTAAACTAGAGACAATCTGCAATGAAATGTTACAATACAGTGCCTGCTAAGCAACCGGTGAATGCAAAAGCCCTTTATCAAAAAGGAAAGGGTCTGATGATTATTGGGGAATTTGAAGCTGGTATTTCAGAAAATAGTCAAACTCGAGAGCATGTTCTGTTGGCTTATAAACTTGGAGTCAAGCAAATGAGAGTTGATGTAAATAAAACTGTGATTCTTAGTTTAATTGGATTTGATTTGTTCAATAATAAATAGTGAAAAAAATGATAATAATAATAATGAATAATAATAATTAAGAAGATTAAGAAGAAGGGCAGAGCCGCTTTAAGTGATTGTAACATGTTTTTGCAGTTGCAGAGAATTATCCAAGACGAACCACTTTTAACGGAAAGTGGAATGAAGAAAAAATTGGATGAAAATAATATTAAAGCATCTCAACAAACAATCTCGCGGAAATTAAGAGATGTAGAGATCACAAGGAAAAGAGTAAAAAATGTATATGAAAAAGTGACTGATCTGAGAATAATTAATGATCGAAAGTCCTTTTCGATAAAATATAGAAATATCCCAAATTATAAATTATTTTATGTCGACAAAATAAGAGTTAATCTCCACACGATGATGACTTACGGATATTCATCGAAGAATACCAAGGAAGGAATGTAAGCTGTATGGTTTTGATTAATTAATAGACGGGGCTTATAAGGCGAGTAGTTTCCAAGATTTCATGAGTGAGTCTATGGAAGGTAATGATTTTAGAAATCGAATTATCTTGATGGATAATGTAAGATTTCAAAGAATTGCTTAATACTGTATTCACATGTGAAACGGAGAAACAATCATCGCTTGATTTCTCGAACCTGTTAATACAACGCAAAGAGAAACACTATCAAACAGAGATTTATAGAAAACCAACTGATGCTGGTCTCTATACTTCATCCGAAAGTTTTTTGTGAATTCAAGTATAAAAGAAATATGATGAAAGTTTTGATTTATCGGTCATGGTCTTTGTCTTCTACTTTTGAAAATTCAGTAAAATGAAAATTCAGAAAAATTCAGTTAATGAAGAACGGTTATTCAAAATCTTTTTTATTAATTATGGTGAAAGAGACTGTTGACAAATTTATTAAAAATCCTAAGGATCCAGGTTTGAGAAAATCTGAGTGTGATGTTGTTGAGGTGTGAGTCTGATGAGTTAAATAAATTAAATAGTGTGAGCAAGGATGATGAGCCTAAATTTGTGTTAGTATTGCTGTACTCAGAAGGTTTTAATGATTATAAAGTGAAGATAAGAAAGCAGTTAGGGAATTTAAACTTTAGGATAGTGTCAACTTCATGGAAAGTACGCAATATGTTTATTAATAAATCAAAAACTCCGGTTGAATTGTGTTCTGATCTCGTTTATCAATTTAGAAGTAATGAGTGTAATGCCACATATTGGAGATTTCCCGTCATCTATGTATTCGAGCTCGAGAACATTGTAGACCGAAGGCTTTGACCCATATTGGTGAATACAATAAGGGCTGTAAGATTAAAATAGGAATGTGTGATTTTAAAATTTTATTAAAAAATTTCGATAATTATTGGGAACGTGTGATTTGTGAGGCGTTGTTGATAAAGTCATTGAATCCGATAATTAATGTGCAGAATGCAGTGAATATTTGTATTTTAAAGGTTTTAAAATAATTTTTTTCTTGTATATTGTATGTATTGATTGCTGTTTGTGAAATTAATTAATTAACAATAAAATTTTTAAATCATTAAATTAAATTGTAAACGCAAAAATTTTAAAAATAATATATTAATTTAATTATAATTTAAAAAAATAATCATTGATAATAATCAACCAATGAATGGTTAATAAATGGTTAATATCAATGAATTAATGTGTTGAAATGCGACCGAATGCGAAAGGAAAAGATATCGACTAACCTTGGAGAACCGTTACGCTTGGTGACGACAGGTGAAGAAGTGGGGAAGAATTTGTGATGGTCAATAATAGCTGGGAGTGAGGTAGAATGAGTATATGGATATTCATCTGATTGGGAGAGAGATGAATGCTGTCGGGCTTCAGCGGCAATCTGATTCGTGGGCAATTTCACCTGTGGCATCGGACTGGATTCATTCTCAAGAAATGTAATGAATAGTTCTGAAAATGACTGATGGGAAATATCGATATATTTATGAGAGATATTCAATCAATCAATCAATACCTTTCCATGAGCTGCTTGATCATCGGCACCAGAAGCCCTATCTCCTGTCCCAGAACGCAACCAGCTGAACCATCGAGATTTATTTGCTGTATCAATACCTATCTGAATGCGAGAAATATATAAGGTCAATAGTTATCGCAGGGGAACATCACAAATAAATATGACGCCCAGAGAGAACAAGAGGGAAAGGAGCACACGAGAAGGACATCAGAATTAATCTGGCGCCCAGAGTGAACAAGAGGGAAAGAAGCACACGAGAAGGACATCAGAATAAATATGACGCCCAGAGAGAACAAGAGGGAAAGAAGCACACGAGAAGGACATCAGAATTAATCTGGCGCCCAGAGTGAACAAGAGGGAAAGAAGCACACGAGAAGGACATCAGAATAAATATGACGCCCAGAGAGAACAAGAGAGAAAGGAGCATACAAGAAGGACATCAGAATAAATATGGCGCCAAAAAAGAACAAGAGAGAAAGGAGCACACGAGAAGGACATCAGAATAAATATGACGCCCAGAGAGAACAAGAGAGAAAGGAGCACACAAGAAGGACATCAGAATAAATATGGCGCCAAAAAAGAATAAGAGGGAAAGGAGCACACGAGAAGGACATCAGAATAAATATGACGCCCAGAGAGAACAAGAGAGAAAGGAGCACACAAGAAGGACATCAGAATAAATATGGCGCCCAGAGAGAACAAGAGGGAAAGAAGCACACGAGAAGGACATCAGAATAAATATGACGCCCATAGAGAACAGGAGAGAAGGGAGCACACAAGAAGGACATCATAATAAATATGGCGCCAAAAAAGAACAAGAGGGAAAGGAGCACACGAGAAGAACATCAGAATCAACGCAAACCTGATTGTAATCAGAATCTGCAAATTGTAACAGGCTTCCTATAACCTTCAAAGCTTCTTGCCTGCGATGAGTGGGCGTATGGAAATATCCAATGACAAGGTTCTTCATCAGCACCCTACACAAATTGATATATCATTTAATCAATGCGCTGATAAATTCTGTGAGAAATACTTATCAACTTTGGATTCAGTGAAACTATTCAACTTGCGGATATCCATTTTCAATTGGTCGATGAGTTCCTCCTTTTTGGACACTGAAAGAATCATTGATAAATGCCGATCATATTTAATGGATCATTAGTTGATCCTGATAACGATAGATAGATATCAATTCCAAACTAACATAAGGCTTGCAACTCAGCCAATTGGTCGTCCTTAAGCTCGACTTGATCACTTAGCCTTTGCGCTGCATCCACTAAGCCCCTTTGTATATTCATTTCATTCTGCAACCATCTGTTCCTTTCATCGCAACTGTCACGCTCCTTAATGAGCCTGTCGATATCCTGTTGGAAGCGTTCCTTCTGAAACATCATTTCTAATGATTGCTCTACACCATTATTTCTATTGGTCGCCATCAATAAGCACCGATTACCTTGCTGGAACCTTTCTAACACCAACTGTAGGTTTCCAAGGCTTTTGAGATTTTCTGCCCGTTGCATTTCAGCTTCTTTCAGTTGCAGTTTTATTGCATCTCGCTCTACTCTCAATTCATTCATTTCATCACTCAACTCATTTCGGATATTCCCAATAATGATCTGTAACTTGCTAATATCATCTTTAGCCATCTGTAAATCGTCCTCGGTGTCACGCAGTTGCTTACGCAAAGTCTGTTCTCGATCTTCCGCAAGGGTTGCCTCTTGGGTGTACGATTCTTCAATCTATGAATTGCCAAACATATGATGACGACAATGATGACAAATTAGTGTTCATAATAATAAAATATATATAAATAATAATTTTATAGGATATTTAATAATAAAAGTAAATAAAATAAAACAACAAAATTAAATAAAAATAAATATTTATATTACAGACTTATTAATTATTATAGACAAAAATATTAATTATTATAGACAAAAATATTAATATTTATAGACAAAAATATTAATTATTATAGACAAAAATATTAACATTTATAAACAAATATATTAATATTTATAAACAAAAATTTAATGTTCATAGACACATCATTAAAAATTAACGACCAAAATATTCTTTATAAATACAATCTTAATTGCCATGGGCGTTCAATTGTTATATTTCTAAAATGTTACTTATATCTATGCCGCTGACTTAAATATATTATATATAAGCCTCTTTACAAAAACTGTTTCGAATAATATAGAAAAGTACTACAACTAACAGTAGCCATTTAATTGATTGATTCATTCATTCATTAAAAAGCCGTTCCACTAAAAGCCCTATTCATATAGGATCGCATATTCATATAAAATGCACTAAAATCAAGATCATTATTCATTTCATCGATAACTGCTTCAACATAAAACTTCAAAGTATTTGCGTTGGTTGCTCGTGGTCTCTTTTCGTAAAACCTATTCTTCATAACGCTAAATATTTCCTCAATCGGATTGAGCTCTGGACTGTAAGGTGGAATGTAGTCAAATGACACACCATTTTGTCGAAAAAAAGTCGAAACGAGCTCGGTTTTATGAAACCTTACATTATCCATTAATACCACGTGATTTGATTTAATAACCCCCAGTGCAATACATTCCCGCAAAAAATCAACCATCAGTGAAGAATTATGAGCACCTTGTATTATTTTTTTATGTAAAATCGCATTTCTCGATATTAGCGCTATAATTGAGGTGTTTTTCCCTCTTGCTGTTGGAACGACTATTCTTGCCGGCGTGTTCTTCGGACTGTAGCCATAATTTCTTGTACAATGGAGATTCAACCCGGTTTCATCAAGAAACAACAAATCTTCATCATTTTTGAGCCTATACCGAATTGCATAATTTTTGCGTGTGTTGATAACTTGACTGGAATTTTTTCGATCTACAATCTTTACTAGTCGCTTTTTAGTTAATTCCAGCTTCTTTAGATGATTTGAAATCGTAGGTTGACTTGGACGAATGCCTTGTATTTCAAGGCAGTGTGACATCCCGCGTTGGGTCAAACTGGGATCATTTGCAACAATTTCGGCCAGTGTCACTTGTTGGGTTGTCAATTCTGCTCTTTGGCGACCCGGTGGTTTTATGAGTGTGCCCAGGTCCGCTTCACTACAGGTATATGAAGATAGTCTTTCAATCCACCTGTAAACAGTTTTAGATGAAAGATTTAAATCTTCCGTTATGTTCTTGGCTGTTCTACCCCGTAAAAGCATGTTACGCATATTTCTCAGTGTTTCTACCGTTACTGTTGTTCTTCTTTTAGGACCATCCTGGCTTGTTTCAGAGTTTAAGTGCGTAGAAATGTCATGTGATGGGTTTTTTTTAATTGAAAATAGTAATAATACACCCCAATCAATAATAATTGACATTAACTATATTTATCTATATTTTAACTGAATTCATAATGTTAAAAGATTTAAAGATTGTTTAAAGATGTTTAAAGATTTACATTTGAAATTAACTGACGAACAAAGAAATGAGTCCGATATTAATTCGAAGAGATAAAAACTATAAAGGTATTTTTAAAAGAAGATATTAAACCTCAATCTATATTATTATATATTTTACAAAATGATCTTCAGGCAACATTCCCAAATATATTTATTGTGACCAGAATTCTATTAACATTACCAATCTCAGTTGCAACAGGTGAAAGATCGTTTTCAAAATTGAAGATAATTAAAAATTATTTACGATCAACTATGCTCCAGGAACGTTTAAGTAATATATCAATAATTTCAATAGAACATGAAATCCTAGATAATTTAGATATGCATGACTTAATTTCACAATTTGCTTTGAACAAGGCAAGAAAAGTCTCTTTTGTATGAGTAGTAAACTATTAATTTCATAAACTTTCTATTGTTTGTGTGTACTAAACTATAACTTTCCTAAACTTATCTGTTTTGTGATTAATAAACTATAATTTTCATAAACTATTGCATGTGATATGTGTGTTCTTCCGTAGTTAGTTTAATTTTTACTTTAATTAAATGTTATTTTTATTTTGGATTATAGTAACTTTTTTGCAGCAAGGATGAAGAGCGGCGGGAAATTATTTTGCACTCAAGCGGCCTAACAGCTCGGCGCGCCCCTGATAATGTATTACACATTAAATGAATGTTTTTAGTCTATAGTTGTTTTTTTGTCGATGCGTGTTATTATTTTTGTCTATGGTTATTAATATTTTTGTCTATAAATAATAATATTTTTGTCTATAATAATTAATATTTTTGTCTATAATAATTAATAAGTCTATAATTAATTAATAAGTCTATTAATAATTAATAAGTCTAATTAATAAGTCTATAATAATTAATAATAATAAAAAAATAATAAATAAATTTTAATAAATAATAATATTAATAATACAAAAAATACATAATAATAAATAATTAAAATATTAATAGTAGGGGGATGTGGGCACACGGCCGCAATTTAGTACCCCTTAACTATTCAATAATTAGTCAGAAGTTAACAAAAATTTTCATTAATTATTTCCTTTTATTTTATTATTTTTAATTAATTAATTAATTATTATAATTTTATTTTTCTATTTATTTCTTTATTTTGTTTATTTAAGCCCTATATTCTCGTCTTTGAACTTTCCAATGACAGAATCAAAGTTCCTATTGTATAACGGATGATTTGGGTCATAACTAGAAGTGTCAAGCACATTATCTCTGATCATAAAAGAACATCAAGTTTACAATTTTTTACTTCACGGAAAAATGTATCCGTATCACCTGCAATGATATCAACCTCCAAGGTAAATCCAAATGGAAGTACTTCCAAATCTGCAGTACAAAAATAAATTATTTTATTCAACTCTTCTCGATTGGTTACCCATTTAAAATCCTTATATGAAATTTTTTGGCTTAAGGCCCACCCATACAAATTATTTATATCAATGTAAAGAAGTTCTGTATTGTCGAAGGATACTACATTGTGTCTGTTAACAAATGTTAATCCACTACGAATCCCCCCTTCGCAAAAATTATACATCTTCATATCTTGCAACAGCTGGATAAGAGATTTCAAAGTCATTAAAGCAGAACTCCAGCTCATGCCTGGAATGCCCAAGAAATTAAGAGGTTCAAGGCGATTATGTGCAATAGATTTTGAACGAAATTGTTGAACATAGTCAGCTAGTAAGAAAACATCCAATTTAGGATATAACATCATGTAATGAAACAATGATTCACAATGAAATGTTGTTGTGACTTTTCATATTCATCGACACTGACTCTTTCCCAAATTGGTGGTAAGTCATAAATATCTTTTAAAACTTCTAAAGTTGCAAAATTATATGGAAATATCCCCTCTGAATTAACAATAGTCCCCTTAAATTCGGCTGATGTTAAAGGCAGAGATGTCAGGATTTTTACTGCATCATTAAAACTGGAACTAACAAATTGAGAAGAATCGATAAATTTAATGCTTTAACTATCAACTCTTGCCGTTAAAGTCAAAAACCTTTCGCTGCTAATATCCTAATATCCCAATTTTTCATTTCATTTAAACCATATTTTGAGAACATTTATTAAGTCAAATTCATCTTACGAAAGAACATTAATCGCAAATCCAGGATTTTTAGCCTCAAATTTCGGGATATTACACAATTTCATTGGCAAATCAGAAGAGTCAAAGACAAGATCTGATGGATTATAACTAGGATACTCTATTCCTGTCATGTCTACTAACCTCATCATATTTTATAATACTATAGATGACATGTAGTCAGTGTTTTTCACATTAACTGTACAATATTTTAAGGATATTTTTTGAGGAGTATCAATTCCTCCGTGACCACTCAACCTACTTATTTGTGAATATTTTGTCAGTTTAAAACTAATTTCCTTAATTTTATTAACTGACCAGTTGCTGCCATTTTCGTAGACTTGAGTTATTTTTTCATTCAAAAGAGCAATACTGTCATCTAAACAAGTATCACTCATGGGTTTCGCTGAATTAGATATTATAAAAGACTGAAATTGTCCATCTTTTTCAAATTCTACATCAATCCAAAATTGAATTTTAACATTTCCCATTTCGGATATTGAAAGAAATAAATAAAAAATAAAATTATAATAATTAATTAATTAAATAAAAAATATTAAAATAAATGGAAATAATTAATGAAAATTTTTGTTAATTTCTGACTGATTATTTAATAGTTAGGGGGTACCAAATTGCGGCCATGTGCCCACATCCCCTACTATTAATAATAATAATAATAATAATAATAATAATAATAATAATAATAATAATAATAATAATAATAATAATAATTTATTAAAAAGCTTGAAGACTATAAATCGTTAATATATCGATGTTATTGATATATTTAATGATTTACAGTCTTCAAGCTCTTTTTAATAAATATCATGGGAAAAAATTAGTGGTGAAATTGGAAAAAAAGTTCTTATAATACAATAATAATAATAAAAATAAATAAATAATAAAAATAATGAATAATAATAAAAAATAATAATAATTATTAATAATAACTATTAAAATTAATATTATAAAAATAAATAAATAGTAATAGAAATAAATAATAATAATAAAATAATAATAAAAAATAATAAAAATAAATAATAATAATTATTAATAATAAATAATAATAAAAAATAATAATAACATAATTATAAAAATCAAATAATTATAATTAATAGGATAGTTATTATAAAATCTTACTCTGATCAGATGATCCTGGAAAATTTGCTTTTCCTTCAACAATTTGGTTTCCCTGGCCTTGAGTTGCTCAATCTGCAAAGATATAATTAGAAATGGTTAATATATAACTGATAATGGTAAATAGAGGAGATTTCATGGATAAGAGAGGGACATGGTGCTACCAAGGGATATAACAAAGCAATGTAACCAAATATGTTAACAAAAGCTGTAACCAAGGGATGTAACCAGGACATGATTGAAGGAAAAGTACCAACTGGCGAGATGGTCATCGCTGAGCGTAAGGAGACGGGTAATGCGATGCCAGTCAAATTTATGATATGATAAGTGATCAGCTGTTCCTGAGAGATCTGTAGCCTTATATAATGATCAGTGAGCCTCTGGCAATGGATTGTCAATCCTGACCATGATTGGAGGAATATTTAACAGACGATCTCCCAATAAATGAATGTATTCACCTGGCCAATATAACTGTCACAATTGATCTGTTTCTCGCACATCATCAGGTGCAACTGAGCCCTCTCATCGATCTCTCCGTCAGCCTTTGTGATTTCCTGTTGATACTCTGTGTTCCAAATGCTCTTAGTCGACTCGTCAGAATCGTTGCTAGGAACGATGTGAATCTTGTATTGATTGGCGAGTTCATTCTGGCAGTATTCCAATTGTTGTTGAGCGCGATCGTAACTGCTTGTCAATTCAGCAATTTGCAGTTGGGCTTGTTCCAGTTCGAATGCAATTTGTTCTGAATGTTTCTGTAAATGTCTCATTTCCGCTGATTTTATCCTATTTTCCTGTTGGCAATCGATGAACTGATCTCTCATTTGCTTGCATTGATGGCATTCTGATGCTGGTACCGCTTGATGAGCTTGTGGTGACGATGACCCAATGCTGGTGCTGCTGCTATTGGCTTGGACATTCTGATCCAGCTGATGTTCCTGCTGTTGCTGATCCTGCTGTTGCTGATCCCGCTGTTGCTGATCCTGCTGTCGCAATTGGTCCATTTCATTCCATTTACCCTGCTCTCCATTGATATAGGCAATCAACCGCTGAATCTCTCCATGGTAATTCAGGCTCTCCTTGTGTTTCAGGTTCAATGCCGATATGAGCTGCTCGCGATTCTCTTGGTACCAGGCCAGCTCCTTGGACAGACTCTCCTTCTCATTCAGCACAGATTCAATGCATTCCATCGCGGTCACATCTGATTGGTCGCTGCTGAATTTCTGGATTATTTCACAGAGGCTGCCGTTTTTAGATTTGAGAGCTTCAATTTCCCACTCTTTGTCGCGTATCATTTGTGATAGGTGGCGCAGCGTTTCCTTGGCCATGCCCTCCATTGTCTCAGTTGCTGCTGTTGTCAATGCCTGCGATGAATGAGAATGCTCACGGGATTGATTCGACACTCGGGACAGTTCCGATTGTAGATTGTTCACATTCGCCTCGTATTGTCCAAGGGAATTGGCCTGCGCTTCTAACACTTGTTCCAGGCGTTCCTTTTCTGATTGCAGGCAGGAGATCTGCTGTTCCAGGCTGGTAATTGCTGATGATTGGCTTGCTGAGTCATTGATGATGTCTGTCTGTGTGTATGCCTCGATGTCAATGTTCCTGTGTTGCTGCTGGTGCTGGGCGTGCGGATCATCACTGGCAATGCTCCTGTGTTGCTGGTGGGCGTGCGGATCATCACTGTCAATCACGGATAACATCGTCAACTCCTCATTCAAACACGTGATCATTAGCTCCTTCTGCCGCATAGCTTCCTGCCATTCTTGTTGCTGCCTCAGTAATACCCGCTCGCTCTCCCCGTGCTTCTCCAAACCCGCCCGAACCACATCCAACTCACCCTTGAGCACCTGGATCAACGAATCATACTCATACACGATATCCTGCTCCCGTCGGGTCAGCTCAGCAATGTCGTCATCCTTTTCTTCGCACAGATTTTGCAGGCTGATGATTTTGGATTCCAGTGCTTGAATGCACTCGTCCTTTTCCTGGTTGAATGTTGCCACGTGTTCCAGGATGTCTTCGGAATCCATGCTGAGGTTTGGTGCATTTGGTGCATTCATTGCTGTTGTCCCCTCTTGCTGCTGTCCCTCCTGCTGCTGCTGCCTAGCAACCGACACTGCTGCCAGCTGCCGCTGATAGCTGTCACACACCGTTTCCAAGCCCTCGTATCGGGCCACAGTTATCGAGAAATCCATCAACTGCTCATCCAATTCTGTGTTCCTTGACAGCAAATCTGATTTCTCCCTGTCCAAATTGGCGATTGTCAGCTGACACTGTGATAGCGATTGGTGTAGGGATTTGTTCTCTTCCTGGATGTAGTTGTGTACTGCACAGGTCTCCTTCATCTCTGTGAAGCTGTGCTTGAGGACCGCCACCATTGCCAATAAGTCGGTCGGGCTACCACTGCCACCTCCGCCCCTGCTGCTGGTATTGGAACAGCCAATCAGCCGCACGGCATCATAGTGCATGGACATCAGCTCTTGCTCCAACTGTTGAAGCAAGCGATTGCCATCCAGCAGATCACTGACGGATGAGAAAACATTACGCAACAACTCCAGTACGTCCCAGCTTGCATCGTAGGCAGCATTCGGGAACAGCAATCGGTAGGAATCGATTATGTCTTTTGGAAATTGATGGTGATTGGTCGATTGACCAGCTAACATCTCATTGGTCGGCTGCAATGATTGGTTAATTGGTAATATTGGTCATTCACAAATACCTCTTCCACTAGCGAGTTGACAGATGCGTTCTCCCAGGAATCATCGATATTGGAATAATGCTCGTCGTCCTTAGTAACCTGATAATAATTAATAATAATTATCAATAATAATAAATGTGAATGAATTATAATAATCGATATTAATAATGAATGATAATAATCGATAATAATAATCAATGATAATAACCGATAATAATAATCAATAATAATAATCGATAATTGATTCGAGTGAATACAGGAAAGAAATTGCATTGGAACTAATTTCAATCAAATCATCTACAGAAAACTAGATTCCAATAACATGATCTAAATCACTTGTCGTTAAGTATTTTTCAATTAACCTTTTTTTCATTAGATGATCTATTAAGAACTGGAACTTCAAGAATCTCGTTAGAAACAGAACAATTTAACGACATTTTAAGGAAAATTAGAACTGAATAGATTTCATTAGAATAGATTTCATCCGGAAAGGCGTTCAAGTCTCCAACCGAAACTTTATTTTCCAAATCCCAAATAATCATAGATTTATACTTTGATGCAGAAATATGACTGTTTGGATAGACGTTAGTTGCAATCTTTGATTTTGAAGCAGCCATAATCATAACACTATTGATTTTCATTATTTCTGGTATCCATTAAATAAACGCCAAAGTACCCTGATAGTCATATAATGCATAGCAACCTTCTTTAGCGTATGTTTCGATCATGTGTAATCTGAATTTTATATAAGGAGTGCCTAATTCCCCAGTTTCTAATTGAATAATTCTATCCTTCTGTTTGTTAAGTCCAAAGAATACATATTGAAATCTGTGTTGAAATTTAATGTAATTAAGATATTCTTCAACTGAAAGATCACATTTAACATCTGAAGCCATTTTAACCAAGGAACTTTATCAATTGATTTATTCTAAAAAACTAAAACTAAAACAACCGTTTATTCTAAAACCTTTAATTTCTAATCTACAATTGCAACCAAAATCAATTGTGAATGAATGATAATAGTAATCAATGATAATAAATGTGAATCAATAATAATAATCAATAATAATCAATGTGAATGGAATGATAATAATCAATGATAATCAATGTGAATGAATGATAATAATAAATGTGAATGAATGATAATAATCAATGATAATAAATGTAAATCAATGATAATAATAAATGTGAATGAATGATAATAATCAATGATAATAAATGTAAATCAATGATAATAATAAATGTGAATGAATGATAATAATCAATGATAATAAATGTGAATCAATAATAATAATCAATGATAATAAATGTGAATGAATGATAATAATCGATAAAAATAATCAATGATAATAATCGATAATAATTGCCGGGAGCGTATCCAACATCCATCATCCCAAATATTGCATTGCAATTGACTACCAATCAAAAACACTCCCGGTGCGCAGAGAACATTGAGACAAACCTCTGAGAGATTAATTTGCTGCTGCCTGGAAATATTGATTTTCCTCTCGCACAATTTTGATTTGAGATTATTGATTTTCGAATCAATTTTGCTGGCACTGATGGCGATTCCGTCTGCGCTATTGGCACTGTCGCCACAACCTGCCGATAACTCCTCGATACTAATCAGCTGCTTCTCGTAATCTGTTAATTGGCTAGACAAGATTTTCACGTGCTCATCCAGCAATCGCGATTTTATGGATAGCTCCGACATATCTGACAGCTGGGATATCGATTCTGCCCTTGTGGGTTTCGGTAGGCCTGACAGCCTGCAAATATATATATATATATATATATATATATATATATATATATATATATATATATATATATATATATATATATATATATATATATATATATATATTCCCTCGTCCCGAGCACTGACAAATGATCGATTGCCTAACATTCAGATGAGATTGGTGTCATACCAATAAGCATTGCTCCCAACAGTCCGCCTATGCAATCACCAATCCCAGCTAATACAACTACAAGATGAAAATTTGTCAGTACTCGCCTTGAACGGAAGAGCGGATGCACCATCGTAATGTCAACAAAAGTCTTACCTGTTGGCAGCCAATTGACTGTCAGGAATTCCACCAGAGGAAGATGTACGCTTGCGGTCCACCAGCGAGATGAGTTCTACATTGTCTGGGAAATCGGGATTCTGAATCAGACAGACAAGAGGATATTGGATAACAATTAGAACAATAATACTTGGCACTCAGTTATCCTGGTGATCAAGGATTCCATGGTGTCCTCGTGATTATTGATTCTGGCACTTATTACACCAAGCATTGATCTGATCTGATCCTGAAAGGGTGATATTACACAACTTATGCTATAATCGATTTTATGTTATTGATAATAATTATGTTATTAATATGATTACATTATTAATAATGATTATATTATTGATTATTAGGATTCTCATCCGTTACAACATTAATATCTGTTTGCAAATCACTAAATAATTCCATAAATTTTAATTATTATTAATTATTAAATTATCCACCTTTTGTTTGTTATTTAAACAAATTTCAATTTTTATTTTAAAATATTTTTCGATAAAAATATTTTTAAAATTTTACAAAATTTCTAATTAAAACATTAAGAATCTTTCAACTTCCTCATATCCCCATTCTTAAGAAATTTTTTAAGTTTTTCCACGTTTCTTTCTATCTTTTTACCATTCTCGCTTCTTAAGATATATTGTCTGTCATACACTTTCTCGATCAATTTATATGGTCCCTCATATCTGGCCTAGCTTTTGTTCCGTGTTTCTAATTTTACTAACACATCTTCTCTTACGTTGAATTTCCTCTTGTTTGTTCTTCTTGTTCTTCCTTTACCTGTTTTTCTTTTGACACTATCTCTGCCGGGTTTTTTCCTGTCGTTTTTTGTTTGGTTGCATTTAATGTAAATTAGACTTCTGGTAGATTGCAATAATGATCAAATTCACTTGAAAAAGGCAGTGCCGAAAATTTATGAGTATTAACAAACATCGATATATTATTGATTTATAGTCTTCAGGCTCTCTTTTTAATAAATTCAATGGACAAAATAATCAGTGGTGAAATTGGAGGTAAAAAATTTATAATATTGATTATATTATTGATATTAATTATATAATTGGTATTGGCTATATTATTGATATTGATTATATAATTGGTATTGGCTATATTATTGATATTGATAATATAATTGGTATTGGCTATATTATTAGTATTGATTATATTATTGGAATTGATTATATTATTGTTATTGATTATATTATTGATATTATTATTATTATGATTATCAGTGTCAATGTATAAATCAATATCAATCAAACAGTAAACAACACCAACTTCAGTTGCCACCTGACAACAGGCATCCAATATTGATTATATTATTGATATTAATTATATAATTGGTATTGGCTATATTATTGATATTGATTATATAATTGGTATTGGCTATATTATTGATATTGATAATATACTTGGTATTGGCTATATTATTAGTATTGATTATATTATTGTTATTGATTATATTATTGATATTATTATTATTATTATGATTATCAGTGTCAATGTATAAATCAATATCAATCAAACAGTAAACAACACCAACCTCAGTTGCCACCTGACAACAGGCATCCAATAGCTTAACAAGAGAGCCTTCAATGGGGGAATCAAATGAATAATCAATACAGATCAATCAAGAGCTCACTGTCAAATGCAGTCACATTTTCAGATACCTGAATTGCAATTTCATGCTGAATTCTTTCCTGCATTCTAATATAAAACAAATGCTCGCAACCAATCAAC
The DNA here is from genome assembly GCA_959609185.1 of Schmidtea polychroa. Lineage (NCBI taxonomy): Eukaryota > Metazoa > Platyhelminthes > Tricladida > Dugesiidae > Schmidtea > Schmidtea polychroa. The sequence continues at coordinate 42,122 of CAUHTR010007544.1, read as the reverse complement.
AATAACTCACTTCAAGTTTCCTCCTGTCACCCCCAGTCACCTCCGGAACCGCGACAAAGGAATCTAAATGGAAATGAGGAGTATACGAGTATAATAAATAAATAGATTAATTATCATATATGAAAGGTGTAATAAGTGTAGCACTGCCAGGTGCCGCTAGTATTTAACGAGGATTATATAATCTCATCGATCCACCAACAACCACATATCCACCAGATATCCCACAACTTACCCACTAACTGCCAGTCTGAAATCAATGAGATATGAATCAATATAAGCGGATAAAAAGGTGTTGGTGGATGCAGTGACTGAGACGCACATTTATAGATTGTATGAGATTGGCATACAGTGATGATATCACCAGTAGTAGAAAAACGAGTGCCAGTGCCAGTAGGCCTAAACCACACGCTCTATTGCACTATTGCACAAACACGAGGAGATCAATATTCTACTAACTAAATAATATATTAAATGAAGCACAAAAACTGCAGTACAACATCACAATAACTGCAGTACAACAGCACAATAACTGCAGTACAACAGCACAATAACTGCAGTAAAAGAGCACAATAACTGCAGTACAACAGCACAATAACTGCAGTACAACAGCACAATAACTGCAGTACAATAGCACAATAACTGCAGTACAACATCACAATAACTGCAGTACAACATCACAATAACTGCAGTACAATAGCACAATAACTGCAATACAACATCAGAGTAGCCTTACAATAATAGCAAAACAGTAACAATACAACTGCGATACAAAGGAACACCAACTATATAAAAAATCCAATATGAAATCAGTTACCTGGGAAAAACTCCCGGTTATCCTCTACTTCATTGACAGCTTGTTGCAATTGTTGAATCCTGTGGTTGAGAAATTGTATCTGATTGGTGTGCTCGTGCTGCAATTCCATGACATAACTGCTATGCTGTAGCTCCATCTGACGCTGCTGCTCCTGGATTATACCATTACCATCAATTCATAACCTACATATCAGCTCATGCAAATGGCAAATAATTAATTATGCTATCATTATCAACTGGTACCAATCAGTTCAATCTCAAATCGAACCCGTTAAATGTAAAATTCAAATATACTAACAGCCCTACTATTCCTCTCAACTTCCCATAACCATTCAACAGGGTATTTCTTAGCATTTCCTTATTTAATAGTTAACAATTTGTGGATCCGTTAGTGTTATTTGTAGATATTTCATTGTTTATCTTACATATACTTCATGTATAATTGGGGGTTTAAATTACATTGACCAGGTAACGATTTATACCCTATCCTCCTCATTGGGATATAACAATAATATGATATATAATTTATTTCAATTAATCTCAACTATTCACGGCAAGAAGTATTTGCAATGCATTTGCATTACATTTACATTGCATATGTACTGTTTCGGTATATATCTGGATGCAGGGGCAATTTGATTATTATGATCATTCATTTCAATTTTCACTTTGACTATTATTAATATCAGTAGGTAGTTAGTAGCCCTCCACAGCAATGACCCCCCCCCCCGGGGAGGTCTGCTGCAACTTTTGATTACGCAATTGCTGTGACTTACTTTTTTTGCTTTCTGGGATTTTCAAAACAAAATTTTTTTTAAATCCAAATAATTTTTTTTTCAGACTATAGTGAGAGGGTCTGATTGATCCAAGGATTTTCAATACAAAAATGGGTTTAGAATTATTCAGACTATAGTGAGGGACTCTCCATAGTCCTGGGACTTTCAATACAAAAAGGCGGTCTTCAATAAAAATGCATGGTAAATTTTAGAATTAAAGTAAATTATGGATTCAGATTTTTGAATTACAGCAAATTACGAGCACAGATTTTTGAAATATAGTAAATTATGGTCTAAAATTTAAAATTAAAGTAAAGTATGGTTCAACATTTTAAATAAAAGTAAAATATGGTCTAAATAATTAAAGTAATGAATGGGCTCAAATAAGTAAATTAAGGTTCAAATTTTTAAATTAAAGTAAATTATGGTCTAAAATTTAGAATTAAGGTAAATTATGGTCTAAATAAGTTAATTATGATCTAAAATTTTGAATTATAGTAAATTAAGGTTCTAAAAAATTAAATTAAAGTTAATTAAGGTTCAAAATTTAAAATTAAAGTTAAATAAGTAAATTAAAGTAAGATTTTAAAATTTATTAACAAAAAGTTTGAATAACCAACAGCTTCTGAGAAATAAAATTTTTTAAGATAAATTTTAATAAAAATTTTTATGAAATATTTTTTTAAGTAATTTTTAATGGTAATTTTTATGGAATAATTTTTAAAGATAATTTTTATTGAAAATTTTAATGATATATTTTTTAAAGACAAATTTTAATAATAATTATATTTAATAATAATAATTCAACAACAACCAACAATCCGATAGCAACTACCAAGTAAAAGTTACTAACAACTTAGTATCATCAACCAGTAACTTACGAACGCGTATTTACAACCAGATACCTACAACTAGATACTAACAACTAGATACTGCTACCAAGTACTTACAACCAGATAACTACCAGATATCAAGTACCATGTAATAACAACAACCGAGTACTAAGTATTTACAAACTTCTACCAGATACCTGCTACCAAGTACAAGATACCTAGTACTAAGCACTGTCAACTAGATACCAAGTACTTACAACCAGATGACCACATGAAATTATTGGTTAAATAGATAAATTAATGTTTAATTTTTAAATTAAGTAATCAATGATCTAAAATATTAAAGTTAAAGTCAATTTAAGATGAAAGTTTTTCTGGAATTTTCAATGTTAATTTTAGATGCAAATCTTCGTCAATTAATCAATGACCACATGAAATTATTGGTTAAATATGACAATAAGGGTTATATTTAGTTGTTAAGTAAATTATGGTGTAAAATTAAGTAATTAAGGATAATTAGGTAAATTAAGGATAAGTAAATTAAAGTTAAAAATTTTAAATAAAAGTTAAATAAGTAATGTAATAAGTAATTAAAGTAAGATTTTAAAATTTATTAACAAAAAGTTGGAATAATAGTCAGTGTTTGAGAAATAAAAATTTTTATGAAATAATTTTTAAACTCAAATTTTAATTGAAATTTAAATGGAATAATTTTTTAAGATAATTTTTAGTAGAATAATAATAATAATAATAATAATAATAATAATAATAATAATAATAATAATAATAATTCAACAATCAGGTACCAACAACTATCAGGTACAACCAGATTCCAATTACCATGACTATCAACCAAGTAAATAACAACCAACTAAGTATTCTTTATTGTATTTTATCAAATGATTTTTAAATTAATTTTTTTATCTGTCTTCAAAAATATTTTTAATTACAATCAGTATAAAAACTTTTTCTAAATGTCTAAATTTAACAAAAATGATAGAATTTTATCAAAAATAAATAATTGTCAACTCAACCACTTTAATTGAGGATAATTTAAATTACAATGAAAGACTATCGAATTCTAATTTAGAAAACATTCTTCTTTTAATTAATTATTACTGACTTATTATTGTAATGTAAGAATTGCATTCAATAAATAGTTATTGTCGATTCGCTTTATTATATATAGTCTGAGTTTATCCGATAGGATGTTTTGACCCCCTTAGGGTATTAGTCATAAGGGTATTGGTCGTAAGGGTATTAGTCATAAGGGTATTGGTCGTAAGGGTATTAGTCGTAAGGATATTGGCCGTAAGGGTACTGGGTTAGGGTTGTTGATTATGACTTTGTTGATTATTGAATTTGACTAAATAATTTTATCAATAATTTTCTAAGAATATTTTTTCTACTAATTGTAATTAAAAATATTTTTGAAGACAGATAAAAAAATTAATTTAAAAATCATTTGATAAAATGCAATAAAGAATACTTAGTTGGTTGTTAGTACTTGGTATCTGGTTGTACCTGATAGTTGTTGGTATCTGATTGTTGAATTATTATTATTATTATTATATTATTATTATTATTATTATTATTATTATTATTATTATTATGATTATTATTATTAATATTATTATTAGTATTTTTTCATTACAATTATAATTTTTATTATTGTTATTATTATGATCATTGAAATTAATATTTTAGATCTTTAAAAATTATTCCATAAAAATTTCTACTAAAAATTATCTTAAAAAATTATTTCATAAAAATTTCTATTAAAATTTAACTTAAAAAAGTATTCCATAAAAATTAACTTAACAAATTATTCCATTAAAATTTCATTAAAAATTAACTTAAAAAATTATTCCATTTAAATTTCAATTAAAATTTGAGTTTAAAAATTATTTCATAAAAATTTTTATTTCTCAAACACTGACTATTATTCCAACTTTTTGTTAATAAATTTTAAAATCTTACTTTAATTACTTATTACATTACTTATTTAACTTTTATTTAAAATTTTTAACTTTAATTTACTTATCCTTAATTTACCTAATTATCCTTAATTACTTAATTTTACACCATAATTTACTTAACAACTAAATATAACCCTTATTGTCATATTTAACCAATAATTTCATGTGGTCATTGATTAATTGACAAAGATTTGCATCTAAAATTAACATTGAAAATTCCAGAAAAACTTTCATCTTAAATTGACTTTAACTTTAATATTTTAGATCATTGATTACTTAATTTAAAAATTAAACATTAATTTACCTATTTAACCAATAATTTCATATGGTCATCTGGTCGTAAGTACTTGGTATCTAGTTGACTATGCTTAGTACTAGGTATCTTGTACTTGGTAGCAGGTATCTGGTAGAAGTTTGTAAATACTTAGTACTTGGTTGTTAATGCTTAGTACCTGGTTGTTGTCGGTTGTGAGTACTTGTAAGTACTTGGTAGCAGGTATCTGGTTGTAACTACGCGTTCGTAAGTTACTGGTTGATGATACTAAGTTGTTAGTAACTTGTACTTGGTAGTTGGTATCGGATTGTTGGTTGTTATTGAATTATTATTAAATATAATTTTTATTAAAATTTGTCTTTAAAAAATATATCATTAAAATTTTCAATAAAAATTATCTTTAAAAATTATTCCATAAAAATTTCCATTAAAATTTATCTTAAAAAATTTTATTTCTCAGAAGCTGTTGGTTATTCAAACTTTTTGTTAATAAATTTTAAAATCTTACTTTAATTTACTTATTACATTACTTTAATTTACATTTTTCAAAATTATTACTTTAATTTAATTATTTAACTTTAATTTTAAATTTTGAACCTTAATTAACTTTAATTTAATTTTTAGAACCTTAATTTACTATAATTCAAAATTTTAGACCATTGATTACTTTAATTTATTTTTTTAGAACCTTAATTTACTATAATTCAAAATTTTAGATCATAATTAACTTATTTAGACCATAATTTACTTTAATTCTAAATTTTAGACCATAATTAACTTTTATTTAAAATTTTGAACCATACTTTACTTTAATTTTAAAATTTGGACCATATTGAACCATCATTTGAACCCATTGATTACTTTAATTTTTTAGACCATAATTTACTTTTATTTAAAATTTTAAAATCTGGACCATAATTAACTCATTTGAACCCATTGATTACTTTAATTAAAAATTTGATCCATTATTTAATGTAATTCAAAAATCTGAGCCCATTGATTACTTTAATTTTAAATTTTAGACCATAATTTACTATATTTCAAAAATCTGAACCCGTAATTTACTTTAATTCTAAAATTTACCATGCATTTTATTGAAGACCGCCTTTTTGTATTGAAAATCCCAGACCCCCTCACTATAGTCTGAAAAAAAAATTATTTGTATTGAAAAAAAAATTTTGTATTGAAAATTCCAGAAAGTAAAAAAAATGTAAGTCACAGCAATTGCGTAAGCAAAAGTTGCAGCAGACCTCCCCCGGGAGGGGGGTCATTGTTGTGGAGGGCTACTAACTACCTACTGATATTAATAATAGTCAAAGTGAAAATTGAAATGAATTATCATAATAATCAAATTGCCCCTAATATCAATTAATCTGATTTACTATTATTAATGTAAATTACAATATAATCAATTAATGTCAATTAATCTGATTTACTATTACAAATTTAAATCAATTAATCTGAATTTAATTTAAATTAAAAATATTTATAATATATTTTTTGCAAATGTTTATTATTATTGTTTATTTGTACTTCTATTATTGGCCATGATGGCTGGTTGGTTAAAGGGGAGCTGTATTATGAGCCCTAGCGTGGGGAGAGATAATATGATTGGAAGGGCAACGATAGCAGAAATAATGATGATGATGATATATTAATGCAAATCACCTCCAACAACAATTGAATTGTGTTATCAAACTCACTGGCATGATCAGAATTGTGGAGCTGAAATGAAAAATGATAAACCTGATCAAGATAGGAGTAATGGGGACTAATTGGGTCCCATAAAGCAACATATAGAAAGGCTCACTGGATGCTGCTCAGATAAAGCTTTCCATTTTGCCACTTCTTGAGTGAGAATATTAATCTGAGATTTGAGAGCATGAATCTCATTGCTTGAACGATAAGGGATAGAGGGACCTAGAATGCGATAAACTAATGAGCACACGTTTCATGTAGCGCAATGATACCGTAATATTCCCCAGAGATATTATCCTCACGGTTCCCTGCTACGCTACATAGCAATTCATCATCCAATGATCCTTCAGATACTACTCGGAATCGGGATATTTTATTGGTCAAACTCTCTATTATTTCTTCTTTCTCCTTCAGTTTTTCTTGATACGACTGTGACACATTTTGCAACAACAATTCTTCTGACTGCAGCTTCATTATAAGCTCATTGTTTCTTTCTTTTAGATCACTAGTCTTTTGATGGTAATAATAATAATAATAATAATAATAATAATAATAATAATAATAATAATAATAATAATAATAATAATAATAATAATAATAATAATAATAACAATAAAATGATAATTTAAGCCTTTGCTGCAAATAATGTATTTAATGAAAAAATTTTCGACTATAAGATAGATTGACAAGGATTATCTTATAGTCGAAAATTTTTTCATTAAATACATTATTTGCAGCAAAAGGCTTAAATTATCATTTTATTGTTTTAAATAATAAATGCTGTTACCAAGAAATCATCATTTTATACAATAATAATAATAATAATAATAATAATAATAATAATAATAATAATAATAATAATAATAATAATAATAATAAATCATAATAATAATAATAAATCATAATAATAGTAATAATCATAATCATAATAAATAATAATAATAATAATAATAATAATAATAATAATAATAATAATAATAATAATAATAATAATAATAAATAATAATAATAATCATAATAATAATAATTGAAAGGGTAGAATTCACGTTTAAGTTAAAACGGAAGATTGCTAATAAACATTTAAATTGTATTTATCAGATTACATATTTTTATATAAATATTTAAATTAATAAATTAAAGTAAGTTTAAAATATAAAAATAAATTAAAATATATTAAATATTAAAATAAATTAAACCAGCATCCAAATTAAAATAATAAAAAGCCTCGAAGAGATTTGTTTGAATATTACGAAAAAGCGCAGTTTTGTGAATAAAATAAATTTTAGTAATTTTATTTGGTAATTTTATTAATTATGGATATTGAACATGAATTCGACGTTGTTGCGGCTAACACGGCGACCACACCAACAAACCTATTGATTAGCAGGTTGCTACCAGAAAGATTCCACAAAGACGACGACCTGGAAGAATTCATCAAAGAATGCCAAAATTTTTTTAATATTACGAAAACATCTGTCAAGATGCAGATGATTCTGGTTACCACACTGTTGAATAAACCATTATACGATGAATATGAAAAAGCAGAAGGAAAAACATTTGAAGAGAAGCTCAGATCAGCATTTTCGAGGCCAAAATATTATTCGAAGATTTAAAGGAAGCTCTAAATTATGAACAAGGATCCGATTCAGCAGACCGCTTTATCGAAAAAGTAGAGAAATTAACCAAAAGATTACTGCGACATGAGTGGAACGTAGAAGAAATTAAAAAGTGCCTGCTCATGAATGGGACTCAAGATAAAAAAGTTAAAAAGGAAATAGAAATGCAAGAATTAAAGACGCCAGAAGAAATTAAAAGCACAATTAGAAAAGTTGAGAAAGTTAATAAAGCTATAAACCATGTTAAATCCATCCGACCTATAATATATATGAAACCTGTCAAAAGCTACAGAGATGCCGTTCAAAGACCGACACAGACAAATACGATCCCAATGTCAAAACCATTGGAAGCGACTAAGAACGTCGTATGCTGGACATACCAAAAACCAGGCCATTTAAGCTGAGAATGTACTATGAAGAGGTGTTTTGGATGTGGATTATATGGACACGTACGCCGAGAATGTCCAAACATCCAGTGTAGGAGATGTCATCTACAAGGTCACAAAGAAACTGAATGCTATACAAACCTAGAAAGATTTAAGCCGAAAATGAATCATTACGGAAGAAATAATGCAGCACACCGAAATAAAGGGGGCCGATTTCATCAGAACAAACAGATACTTTACGTGATAAAATTTCTAAACAGATCAGTTACGTGATTAAATTCATAAACAGATAATTCATTTGGTCTACCCCATTCGTTCATACTTGGTTGCCAATTGTACACTATATCAAACTACAACCGGATATAAACAAACGTTCTCGTTCTATCTCTATTCAAAACATTTCCCGATAAACCGAGCTCGAGTCGAATACGAGTTCCGATTCACTGTGTACAATCATTATCAAAGATACTGAAGATTATTAAACGATATTGGTCAATTTATTTCAAAAGTTCCATATTATAGTTGGAAGCTAATTCATACTATTGCTAGTGGATAGTAAACGTCACTATAATAGAGAAATTTCAGGCTCCATTTGCTTTGGAAGACCCGAATTGTAGTAACCAGAACTGTGTTACGGGATATTCTCTAGTAAACAAGGAACCTATACAAATCCAAAGAGAACAAGACGAATATTTTGTTCACCGATCCCTGGTCGAAACAGTATTAACTTCTCTCGTCCCCGAAACTTACAAGGTCTTTATAATTTGTTTTATTTAATAAAGTTTGTAACAGTTATTTAGTTTGTTGTTACTACAATATCTTTGCATCATTTTTTATTTATCGTTTTTCGTAGGTTTCACAAACGCACCCCGATTGTCCCGATACAATTTTTTAACCGTGACTCTATCAGGCTCTACAAGCTTCTAGTAACATTATAACTCATTATATCATCATATATCAGTTACTTACTCTCGAGACTCACAATAATAATAATAATAATAATAATATTAATAATAATAATAATAATAATAATAATAATAATAATAATAATAATAATAATAATAATAATAATTAACAATAATAATAAGAATAATAAATGTGATAATAATAGATAGCGATAAGATAAGCGTTGTTGTCACTGCATTGGTAATGATAAGGCAATTATAATGAGCAGAATTATATTTCTAATTTCCTATAACAAGATGTGGCATGCGCCTCCCCCTCAATAAAATAATTTAAATTTGCACAAATTGGGATTCTCGAGTCACCAATGAATATTATCTGAATATTCCCTTCTTGGCTACAGGCCGGAATAAATTCAATTCTGATTACAACGGCATTAGAGCATATGAGATGGCAAAGGGGTACATATGATGGAGACAGAGCATTACCCCCCCCCCCCTCTCACCCTACCCAGTGGCCATCCTAGTGATATTACCTCCTGAGACCTCAGTGAATAAGAATTGTAATTATTAGATCAAATATTGAGAGTCTCATATCAACTATGTGAAAGTTTGAATTGAAAGTTACACAATTTATTTCACATATAAATATATTAATGAAATAATAAAATAAAACGTAAATAGATTAATTATGAAATATTAATTATTAATTTATATAAAAATTGCACAAATAACTCATATTTGATATTACCTCGATAATTGAGTTTTCCAACTCATTTTCTAATTCAGAAATTTTTTTTTTTGATTTTTCGATTTCTTCAATAGATTCTAAAAGAAGTTTTAATTTATCAAAAATATATTTCAAGTGAACCTGAATTTTCCTCAGTTCCTTCTGTAATTAAATGTGACAGCTGCCCTTTCAGAGACGACAGACCCCCTCCAATCCAGGAGTTCATTTTAAAATTTAAAATTTAAAGAAATCCTTATTTTTCCAAATAATTTTTTGACTGTAAAAGATTTTAAATAGGAAAAATATATTTATAAAAATTAAAAGTTTTTAACGTATGCACAATTGAAATTTGCGCGTATTACTATCAACGATATTGAATAGTTAAACAAATCGGTATTATATTTAAAAATTGCATGAAAATCTAGGAAATCTTAAAATCAAAGTTTAATAATATTTTTCAGTATATACATAAATTTTTAATAAGATTTAAATCGCAAAACAAAAAAAAATTAATGTTGTCATATCATAGTGAAAAAAATTTTAAAATAATTTTTCTCTTACTAGCAAAAGTGGCTTAAAATGAAATTGTTTTTAGTTACCGACAAAGTAGTAAAAAGAAGCTCAATAAAGACAAACTAAATAAAAACAAGCATTACTTACAAAACTTTATATTTTTTGCTTAAAATATGTAACAAAAATATAAACAAATGACCAATCTAAGTAAATATGAAAACAAAATTAAGATAATCAAAAAAGGATATTTCCAAAAAACATAAATAATTATAAGAACTTTTTTACAAATTTCAACACTGATTTCTTTTTCATTGGCATTCTATTTATTACTGATTCATAGTCAAGCTTTTTAATAAATACAATTAATTGGAAGCAGCTTCAAAAGAGGCAACCATTATTGCATGATCTTGATATGTAATCACAGTTATATATTTGAAGTATGAACAACTATGCAAAGACCTTTTCTAGAAACAATCAATTCTTTTATGGACTTTTGACCAAAACTTTGTGAAATAAAACGTGTAGAATGTACAAAACGATAACTAGTGCTAATGTGAACTTAATGAACCAGTAAGTAAATCAGAATAATATAGAATTTATCTAATTATTGTTATTGTTTTAATAGAAATTCAAACATGAAAAATATGAACATTTTCCATAAAATTCAAAAAATTACGTGACCATCATTTACCGAAATATACGACTTCAGGTATTTCAAAGTAAAAATAATATTTTAAACATTTCATAAAATAGAGCATATTCGATGAGATATGATGATGGATATTATAATTAATGAAATTTCAAGGAAAGAGACCAAAGAAAAGAGTTATCACCAAAAAGAAGTAATGAGTTACTTCAAAAAGAAATCAGGGTTAAAAAATTATATTTTATTACACGAAACAATTGTCTAAAAATAGATTTATGAAAATCATAAAAGCTCTGATACAGATGTGTAAGGTATTTATTCAATAAACACCTAATCCAGTGATTCTAAAAACTTTTTTATTACGGCACACTTTTGGAGTACACAAGGAAAAAGATAAATTTAAAAATTATTTACTTACCTTTAACGCTCTGTAGTTTATGATAAAAATTTTAAATGTGCAAAATAAAATAATATGTACTAAAAAAATAACAAAACTTTTATTAAGGATTAAATTCAAGTAAATAATAAGAGTACTTTTATTAATATCTTATATTTCTAAAATTTCGCGGCACAGTGGTTGAGAATCACTCATCTACACTGATTGAGCGGAAAATTAATCGGGTAGTTATATACACCTGCAAAACAAAATCTTTTGCCTAATGAACAGGTTCGATAGAGTCCTGTGCACAACATACTTCTACCTGAGCTTAAACGAACATAAAAACCCTATCAAAACACAACAACTTCTACCAAAAACTCTCTCAAACCTCAAGGAATCTCAACACCACTCAAAAACTCAAAAACAACTACTACCAAAAACAACACTCATACACAAAAAAAGAAAAGTTCATTATTTGTAGTCAAGTTATACCTAGTCATTATGTTAAATTAACATAATGTCGGTTTCGAAGCCATTAACTTGTTTGTTTTACAGATGTTGGGCTGAGAAGTAAGATAAAAATAAAGCATGAAAAATGTAAATAAGTAAAAATTGAAAAACAATAGGAAACAACAAAAATATACCTCAAAAAATTCAAATTCAAATAAATATAAAATAAGTATAGTAATTAAAATGAAATATAGGAAAAATAAAACATAGGATTAAAACAATAAATTAAAAGAATTAAAAATACAAAATATCAATAAAAGAAGCAAAATAACATGCAGTTAATAGAAAGAATTTAGAAAATTAATATAAGCACAAGAAAAAGCAAAGAAAACTTTATAAAAGTAATAAATTATATAAATTAAATTAAATAAAATAAATTAACGGCTCCTCGATTTTGAATAACAACCTTTATCCAACTCGAGCGGTATAAACGTCCAATTCCCCTCACTTACCTTACTTTCTAAATTAAGGTGGTGAAGTCCTCGTCATACTTTGTTCAGAAAGAGGGATAAACGACACCGGCCCACTAATGATAAGGATAATTTTCTGAGCGAGCAGTGAATCTCACCTTTTTGTTCAACAACGACAACATGGGTTTTCAACACAACATCTCTTTATGTGTGATACAATTTTCGGGTTAACGATTTGAGATTACGACGATAAAGTGAGGGCTATGTCAACGATGCGAATTCTCCTCTGCCAGGGGGGTAATCGGGGTTAGTATGCGCTCATCATTTTTTCTATGAATACCCAAGTGGAAAGCCAATCGCTCGGTCAAACGTTCTAAATCAGTTTATTATCAATGCATTAATGCCAGTTCATCTTTCCGTCTTTGTAGAAAATGAACAATGTCCCTTCTACGTCGGCGGCACTCAAGCCTTGTTTCTCCTGTGCCGACAAGAATTCGGTAATTAAAACACAAGCTCAGATAGGACTATTGAAGAAGACTAGATATCGTTTCGAGGGGACATGGTTCTCCACTTGTCAGATGAAAGACATGAGAACGAAACTTTTCAGAGTAGAACACTGCCAAGATAGCCTCATTGAAGAGAGCCGGACCTTGAGATTGCTCGTCAAGGAACAGTCCGAAGCACTACATAAAGTATCGGTGCAAGCAACTCTCACCTTAAAGATCGCAACCGTGCCTATCACGGAGGAGTACAATGTTTTCCCCTTACATCACCAATCTACAGTGGTTAGCCGACCAAGGAAAAAATCTTGCACCAGCTGCATGGACTCGCTCTTGTTATCGACCTTCCCCGAGATTAGTGTCACCAGGGTTAGTCCAGCTGTCCCTAAAACTAATCCATCTAAACCGAAAGTCTCGCCTCCAGTGCCTCCAGTCAAGTCTAAACGCCGACAGCAAACTCGGTCCGAGAGAAACAAGAAACGGAAAGCGTTACAGGCGGAGCGAGAAGCCCTGTTAGTCGCCGAAGGAATTCGTCGTGCTCTAGAATCTCCACCAAAAGTACCGACAATCTTGACAGAGAATCTTCGGGTCGTGCCCCGGTCCAGTACTTCTTGGGAGGAAAACGCAAAAGACTTCTTTAATCTCGACGAGATTTTTGCTGGAACCTCACCGTCCACATTATGAGATCCGACGCAAATTCAGAGATGAACGTAGAAGACAAGCAGTGCATCGCCTCATTAGACTTTTTCTCCAACGACTTAAGTATCTTAATTCGACCATGTGGGGTAAATCCCGTGATTTGAATTTTTTTTTGTTCTGTTTATTTGGTAAAGTATAATAATATATGTGTAAATGTGTCCAGAGTTGTTTTATAAATTTTCGTGATATGACCGAGTGATATAGGCTAGTGGCGTATTTATCCGAAAGACAGGACAAACCGATCGGGCTTTTTAACGGATGACGTAAGACGTAAGTCCTTCCATCGGCAGTCAATAGAGGAGTGAGTCAAAATGTAGCAAAAGAGTAATACTAAGATAGGGGCTCACCTGCTTCGCCGCATTCCGCCATCATGACACAGGACCAACATGCTGTAGGGCGTGGGTGTCATGGTGTGAGAACGATCATGAGAGTTCCGACTTACGCTCAACAAGCGGAGTTGCGTAGAGTGACTGACCATCATCCCCCAGTAGTCAAATGAATCGATGTTGACCTAGTCGACAACCCAACACATTTTTTGAGCATATTGTATTCATCTTTATTGTTTGTATTTTGCATCAAATTATTATTGAAATTCGGTAGATTCAAATGAGATATATTTTCCAAAATCAACACTTTTTCATAAGATATTTCATTAGTCTGAACTATCGATGAATTCGCATTGAATGTTTCAACCGTCGATTTTTCTGAAAGTAATTGAGTATGATCATCAAATATACATTCACCTTCTCCCACACAACCCTTTAAGTAAGGAACTTGATCTTTTACACTGCAATAATTCAGCTGACACTTATCTTTAATATTCAAATTTTTTTGATCATCATTTTACGAAAAGATATCACTATCTTTGAATTCACTAACAGGATTATATTTGTTGACTATTAAATTACTCCTGTGATCTTTGATTCATAATTACACGCGGAAGAATTTATTTCAATATCAAAAGTCTTCAAATCATATTAATCATTAGAAGTATTTGAGTGTTCATAACAAACATTCGGATGATACGGAAAATCACAACTTCTAAAATTATGTTTGAAACATTGGACCTTATAATCTTTGAACTTATTAAAATCAGCCATCATTCGTTCAACACTTGAAAGTTTCTTTATTAAATCAAACACATCATCATATTGTACCATAGCAGCCATCGATTATTAGCTATTTCTGTTGACCCTCTTCCTAATTTCCCTTTTTTTGTTTACCCTCTTTTATCCGGGTGTTTGGATAATTGCTCTTTGAATTCCCCATTTGTTCATCCTTTTGAATTTCCGCGCTCGGGTTTTCTGAAAGTAATTGAGTATGATCATCAAATATACATTCACCTTCTCCCACACAACCCTTCATCGGTCGGGTTTTCCATTGGCTCAGGCCTCCCATTAGCTCGAGTTTCCCATTAGCCAATTAATTAATCAATCAATATTTTGTGTTTTTTTACTTGCCTGTTTTACGACCCTTTCTAACCACTTTCTAACAATTTCTTGCTCAATGTCTTTTTCACCATCACCTAATCTACCCCTCTCTCGTTTTCCAGCTTCAATTTCGATAACTTTTCGCTTTATTCCACATCCTCAGGTTTGCGCATTTTTCCATTTCATTTCTGATTGTACCCTTTTATAGTTCTGTTTTTATCATATCTTTATTTACCATTGCTTATCTGCTTGGCCGCCATTCAATTTCGGTTTTCCTTTTAATCTGAACTATATAATTTAATAATTTACTTTTAAAACCTCAGCAATGATAATAATAATAATAATAATAATAATAATAATAATAATAATAATAATAATAATAATAATAATAATAATAATAATAATAATAATAATAATAATAATAATAATAATAATAATAATAATAATAAAACAATAAAATGATAATTGAAGCCTTTGCTGCAAATAATGTATTTAATGAAAAAATTTTCGATTATAAGATTGACAAGGACTATCTTATAGTCGAAAACTTTTTCATTAAATACATTATTTGCAGCAAAAGGCTTAAATTATCATTTTATTGTTTTAAAAAATAAATGCTGCTACCAAGAAATCATCATTTTATACAATAATAATAATAATAATAATAATAATAATAATAATAATAATAATAATAATAATAATAATAATAATAATAATAATAATAATAATAATAATAATAATAATAATAATAATAGTAGTAGATGGTAGTGTCCCATCCAGACAATGTCTAATCCACACCACTACCCCCCCCCCCCCCCCCCGGAGAAATTTTTTTAAACTCGGAATTTTATAACGAACATAAAATTATATAGTCTATATATAGAAAAAATGCATAGTTTCCATGGAAGATGAGCTCCTAAGTCTCAAACTTCAACATCAAATGCCATAATTTAACATCATTCATATATTATCAAACATAGAAAATCTTATATTATAGAAATAAAATGATATTCTTCAACACATGGTGAGACTATGAACAAAAGCTTTAATAAAATACTTTGAAAAATATTTTTAAAAATATGAAAGTACTTTAAAATGAAGGTCACACCACTTGACATAGAATAATTTTTGATAATTACTTTAAAGTGAAGGTCACACCACTTGACTTAGAAAATATTTTGAAAAATAAAAATGCCTGGATAAATTTGAAAATTTTAAGGTCACAACTTTGAAAATTTTTATTTAAAAATACTTGGAAAAAATCAACAAATTACTAGAAAAAAAATCACAAGGAATATTTACAAAATATTTCCAAATCACAAAATCCCCAAAATAAATTTCCCAACTCAATAACTTCCCAAAATTTAAAAAGTCCCAAAAATAAATTTCCCAAATTTTCCCAACTCAAAAATTTCCCAAATTTTAAAAAGTCCCAAAATTATTTTACCTAAATTTTCCCAACTCAAAAATTTCCCAAATTTTAAAAAGTCCCAAAATTATTTTACCCAAATTTTCCCAAAATTTAAAAAGCCCCAAAATTATTTTCTCCAAATTCTAAATAGCATCAAAAGAAACAAATTTCCCAAAATTTTCCAAAGCAAAATTTTAAAAAGATACAAAAATTAAAGTCTAATTTTTTAAAATCATACACAAAACATGCATGTCCAAGTTATTCAAATAAAAAATTAAAATCAATAACCTACACGCCCGCCGCACGCCACATGCCGCTGCCCCAAAGGGGCAGGCGCGGTAGTTTGTAAATTAAAATAATAAATAAATGAATTAATAAATAAAAAATTGAAGATTGAAAAATATTTTTAAAAAATATATTAAACAACAATGCACACACACACAAGTCTGTAAATATTTCAACCATTTTGAAGTTCTCGAACTGTTTCTTGCTCCATCATATCACTCTCATAGTCATCAAGTTCATCGATACCTAAATAATACCCAAATGCAAGACTAGTATTTTTCCCTACCCATAATCGCTTATCATCATTGTTTGACAAGGCAATTTTTATATTTTTAAATGTGTAAAGTTGATGATTATGCAACCCTATCCTAGATTGTGATCTGAAAATATCTTGTTAGAGTTATAACAATCGAGATATGACTGATGATTAATTTCAGTTCCCACTAAATTAACTCTTTTCGCTTTCATACTAGTCTTAGTGCCTAAAAGACTATAACATTTTGGTCTCAAGAAAACCCATTCACTATATCCAAGTCCCTTACTCTCATCCTTAAACTTGCCGATAACAGAATCGAGTTTTCTAGAGAATAAAGGATGTGAAGGATCATAATTGTATGTGTCAAGCAGATTATCTCTAATCATTGCCGGTAATAATACATCTAATTTACAGTCTTTAATTTCTAAAAAAAAAGAGTCTGTATCTCCGGCAACAATATTTATTTTACAATTAAACTCGCACCTATACTTGTTCAATTCAATATATTAAAGTTGATACATGCGCAGTTTAGACAGATCTAGTACAGACTGCCCAATATAGCTGGGTCTATCTAAACAGATTTGATCCTTATTTAAATGTGCCGCAACTAAATCACGAGATTTTCTAAATTGAGGTTTTGATGCATATGTAATAAGCTTTTCGGCGGAGTTACAAAGTCTCAAATTCATGCGTTTTTTAAATTTTCGACTGATTTACCATACAGGATATTATTATAAAGCTTAAAAAAATCTCTATAAAGCTCACTAGTAGAAGTCACTGGTAATTATGTGTTTTTGTCAATATGTTTTAAAAATTGATGCTTGTTTAAATTTAATGGCACGATGAACAGTTACAACGACTGCCCCAAATTCAATATAAAGTTTTAAAAGTCTCCAATGAAGAACATGGTTCTTCTTGTCCCAATGCATGAGCATCAACTTTTCAACTTTAGAACCGGGTGGACACATCTTTTCCGGAGCAAGAGGGAAATCGTTCAAATAAGCATGCAACAGATTAGGGATATTTATATCGACTTCCTTAGTGTAACCATATGAAAGTGTTTCAATATCCGAATTTATACACAACATGCAATACAGATTCAAGATTATTATAAACCCAAGTAAAATCGGCATACGGAAGTTTTTGGCTAAGAGCCCAACCATACAAATTATTAATATAATAATTCTGTATTCTCCGAAGTTGAAACATGATGCTTGTTAACAAATGTCAAACCACCGCGTATTCCTCATTCCTCCCTCATTTCTGAACATCATATTTTGGATAGAACAGCATTTCGTGAACTTCTTGTATTTGCAACTTCAAAAATCAATTTTCTTTTCAATAATGAATGGTATCAACAAAAAGATAAAGTTGCTATGGGTTCTCCTTTAGCACCAGAGAAGCTTCAATTTTTTAAAAAAGCTTAGAAAAGAAAATTGCATCTTTCCAAGGTATGAAATGCACTGTTTATAAACGGTATGTGGATGATATTTTTCTTATATTTGAAAATCAGAGGCATGTTGATCCGTTTTTGCATTATATGAATAGTCTACATAAAAACAGTGTATTCACATGTGAAACGGAGAAAAAATCATCGCTTGCTTTCTTGGATCTGTTAATACAACGCAAAGAGAAACACTATGAGACAGAGATTTATAGAAAACCAACTGATGCTGGTCTCTATACTTCATCCGAAAGTTTTTTGTGAATTCAAGTATAAAAGAAATATGATGAAGGGGTTGATTTATCGTGCATGGTCTTTGTCTTCTACTTTTAAAAATTCAGTAAAAAGTGTTGACATATTGGTTGAATTGTTAATGAAGAATGGTTATTCAAAATCCTTTTTAGTAATTATGGTGAAAGAGACTGTTGACAAATTTATTAAAAATCCTAAGGATCCAGGTTTGAGAAAATCTGGGTGTGATTTTGTTGAGGTGTGTGAGTCTGATGAGTTAAATAAATTAAATATTGTGAGCAAGGATGATGAGCCTAAATTTGTGTTGGTATTGCTGTACTCAGAAGGTTTTAAGGATTATAAAGTGAAGATAAGAAAGCAGTTAGGGAATTTAAACTTTAGGATAGTGTCAACTTCATGGAAAGTACGCAATATGTTTATTAATAAATCAAAAACTCCGGTTGAATTGTGTTCCGATCTCGTTTATCAGTTTACATGTAATGGGTGTAATGCCACATACATTGGAGAGACTTCCCATCATCTTTGTATTCGAGATCGAGAACATTGTAGACCGAAGGCTTTGACCCATATTGGTGAGCACAATAAGGGCTGTAAGATTAAAATAGGAATGTGTGATTTTAAAATTTTATTAAAAAATTTCGATAATAATTGGGAACGTGTGATTTGTGAAGCGTTGTTGATAAAATCATTGAATCCGAAAATTAATGTACAGAATGCAGTAAATACTTGTGTTTTGAGTGTTTTTAAATAAGTTTTTAAATAGGTTTTTTATATTGTATGTATTGATTGTTGTATTAAATTAAATAATTAATAAAAATTTTTTTAAATTATTAAATTAAATTTTAAATGTTAAAATTTTAAAATAAATAATATATTTTTTTTATAAAATAAAAAAATATTTTATATATAATTAATAAATTTGTTTAAAATCCTTAATTTAATGAGTTATTATACCCCACCTGATGATGACAAGGAAACTGTCGAAATTAATCGTGAAAAGAATGTTTGATTGGCGTTATCTTATTATTATTATTATTATTATTATTATTATTATTATTATTATTATTATTATTATTATTATTATTATTATTATTATTATTATTATTATTATTATTATTATTATTATTATTATTATTATTTAAATCAATTGAAAGTGCAATGCTAATTTTTCTTTGGAATTTACTTTTGATAATGAATTGTGAAGTGATTTCGAATGTAATATTACAAGCGTCATCAATCTGTCATGAAACCATGGCTAAATTAGCACTTGAATTCAAACCAATACTCACACGTCAATAATGTACTGTTGGACTCACATTGATAAGAATGTGCACAGACATTTCTAATAAAACACCATAAATTCAAACTTTGGCACAAATTTTGTCAACATTTATTCAGGTCAATAAAACTAATAAGTTTTGGCACACATCAAAATCATAAATGGTTTGTTAAAATTACAATTTATCAATTTGATCACAATAATTTGAAGGGTCTGTGAGAAAATAAATATAATTCTGAAGGAGGAAATAATAAGATAAATTATCACTTTCCAAAGGTCAATCAGAATTAAAAATATTTTTTAAATTAATTTAAAATTAATAATTTTAGATTTAATAATTAAAATTGATAAATTTATAATTGCACATTAATAATAAATTTTTTAAAATAATATTTAATTATTATTTTTAATTTGAAAATCAAAAAAAAATTTATATTTCGATAAATGTTTTCTATTTAGAAATTATATTTTTAAAATAAATTGGAAAATAAATGTTGGATAAATATCTAAAATTTTTAATTTTTGAAACTATAATAATTTTAAATTATAACTAATTATTATTATTATTACTATTATAAAAATTATAAATATTATTAAAATTATTATTATAAAAATCATTAATATTATTAATACAATTATTAAATAAAAAATAAAACAAAAAACACCAACATTTTTCATGGACATCTTTGGTTTCCATAATTATCCCATCGGAGACATAATTTATTTCTTCATTAATTACATCTAAAATATGCATGTTAAAAAAAAATATATAAAATTAAAATAATTTTCCATTTTCAAAAATTCTGGAAATATCCAGATCTTCATTTTCCGAAATCTGGAAACAATCTCCGATAAAAAGATCTAAAATAATAAAGTAAATAACTATATAAAATTAAAATTTGAAATTACCATCGACAACTTTTGAATTGTTTTAATCCATTTGAAAATAAATTGTGACAAAAATACCAATGTCAATGTTTATAAAGTGATTGTGATTTTAAAAATCGACCAATCAACAATATATAAATTTAAAAATCTATAAAATAGATTAAACAATAAAATAAAACCAGAAACATTTATTATAAATCAAAATTTTTATACATCAACCATATTAAACAGTGCTGACCACATGTTTGAGTCATTGGATTTTGAAACATTGTTTTATTATATGCAATAGGTTTACTCATTGTTTGCAATTTTGATACCAATACAGCAGGATAATAGAATCCCATAGGATCGAATACATGTATCCTATCGGGCTTTACATAGACTCCAATCCAATGTTCACCGCCAAGATGTGATGAATGGGTATTGACGATTATGACTTGATTATTACGTAAATATGGTATTTTATCCAATGGATATACTCCAACAAACTCATTTCCTAAAAACTGTTTTCAAATTCGATTGACCTGCATAGAACTACATCAATAAATTAAATAATACACGAAGAACTTACTCCATGAAAAATTTTTATATTACCAAACGTATTTATACTAATACCAGAACAGTTCTATTTGCAGTAATTTGTACCTCATTTTCAAATACTCCATATATTATAACATGCACAGGTTCTGAAATAGCTTTTGCAAACTTTATATCTTATCGTAAATTTCCATTTTGAGGTAATTGACTCTGATTCAAATCAAAATCAGGTGCCAAAACAAATGTAAAGAACGGATATTTGGTTTTGAATTCTTCAAGAGTTATACCACAATTCAAAATTTTATCTAAATAGCCCATATTTCTCACAATACTTTGCATATATGTAGCACAGTAATTATTATTATCAAAATCTTGATCATATGTTTCTCTATAATCAGTATTTTTCGATAATGACAAGGATGTAACACCCAAGTTTTTGAAAATTGAGCTTGAAGCACTGTATGATCCATTATATTGAGTTTCAGATTGAAATGTTATCAGAATAGAGTTTGGCATTCTTCTAATCTCCAAATATTTGTTCCTTATAGAAGGAAGAAGCACCTTTGGCTATTTCAAATGAAACAATTTCTTTGGTTTTCAGTGGATAGATTGCATGCTTAGAATTAAGACCCAACTGATGACCTGTTAATACCGACTGATCAACTCGAACTCGTCTTACTAGTAATTTTGCATCAACTAATTGACATATTGATTGACTATTAGCACTAGTTAGTGACAATGCAGAATCGGTTCTTTTCAACCTAATGTGCACATTGACTCCTGGAAGTAAATATTTTGGTTGATCTAGAAAGTCTAGCTGTAATGATGAACACATGGTAAAAATCTTTGAGCCCTTAATCCACTTTTTTCTTTCGTCATCAGTTGCCGCATAGCCCATAGGAATAAGACATGTATTTTTAGTATCGGTATTATAATTTAAAATAGTTTCTATTATCGCCTTGTGAATATATGTATTGTTGCCACCTTCAATCTTCATATTATTAAATTCAAGAATAGCATCTTAAAAAGCGTATGAAACAAGAAATTATTAGGTATTGTAGCATCAGCATCACCCAAAGCCTTTTTATCTTTATCTACAACCTTGATCTGAACAGTCAATAAAATATCATTCAAATCTAAATATTCAGTTTGAGAACCATTGATGTAAAATTCCACATCATTTCTACTATCTGTAATAGAATTATCTACCATATTCGATAACAGCTTGATGCGATGGTCGATCAAATATACACAATTCAGATTTACCGCAAATCATTTTTCAAGTATAGTTCCATGTCCTCTCATCCGTTTGTTTATATATGATGACCTATGTTTTTAAGATTTGGAACATTTGCTGGATGTGGTTCTGTTTTTTCTTCTTTTTGAAACATGCCGCAACACCCGGTAAAACCTTTCCTAGTTCGGATAAAGCATTAGTTTTCAGAGATGGTAATATCTTTTGATCATTCATAATGACATCTTTAGCAGTTTTCATACCAAAAATACTTATACGTTTAAGAATTTTACGTGCAAATCTACCAATCGTCCGCAACCAACCGGATCCATATTGTTTACCAATAAAATATGGTAATTCACCACCAGCTTGGCTACCACTATACATACTAATGATATCGGAATTAGCCATCGACTTTACGAAAATGTAGCGTCAAATGAGTTTTTGAATCTTGTGCAAAATCGATTAATTTACCAGAATCATCGCGTATATTTATTTCTATATTGTTTATACACGAGGTTGAAACCGGTAAATACATAGGATTTTCCATTATTATTTGTACAACATCATCTTGTTCATGTTTCTCAATCCAAATAGATTTCAATAGAGGAACCGCGGAATCACCAACAATTATGGGTTCAATAATATTAGTATAGATGAACATTTGATGATAAAGTTTAATTAATGCCGGTTTACTCGATCCTTCATTAATTTTATCGTCTTGTAGATATGTTGATTTAGGTAACCCTAATGTTTTTATCAGGTTTTTGTCAAAGGTAATTTCAGAAATGTCATTATTGAAAGAGAATCTGAAATATTTATTTTCTTGAAGTTCTAGAGATTTGAAAATATACCCACAATTTTGAATTAAATATGTTTGCAATTCATCGAGTTTGGTTATGTATAAATTTTCATTAAATGTAACTGTATGAGATACATCAAACGGAAACTGTTCTGTTAGCCTAATTGGTTCTGTAGTCGCGCCAACCTTGGTAAATCCAGGATTCCGTATCTTCAATATATCTGTATCGCTCTTTATACTCAATGTCTGTCTTTATTTCGAATCGTTTTGCATTCGATAAATTATCAAATAATACATGAAATGGAGTATAATGACAGTTAAAGTAAAGAAAATCTCGATCAATTCATATTGTAACATCTCGATCGTAAGGAATTGATATATCAATAAAATCATTTACGTTATCAATTACCAAATTTTTATATTTTGGAACTGTTTCCTTCTTTTTGTATTCGATTCTGGATTTACTGTAAAATGGAAATGTCTTGTACAAAAATGTGAAATCCAATAAAGCCACTTCCCACTCACCATGTAAATAAATTGGATTTTGTAGTTCTACCATAAATTTACTTGCTTCATTATCTGGATGAATAAGAGGATAACTGTTGCTGGGTAAAAGAGTATAAAAATTTACTTTACTAAATCCTTTGCTGATATCCATGTAGGGTTTTGATATCCATGCCATTTCACATAGTATTGTTTATCCTCACCATTCTTTGAATTTTTCAATATTTTTTGAATTCTAAAACCTTTTGGTGAAGGAATGACTTGTAATTCTAGTTCATAAAATTTCCCTTGTAAAATATTTTGATCATAGTCTTTAATGACATACATTACTGGATATTGTTCAGTATTGATTTTCGAAATTACAAAGACTTCATCACTCCAGTTTGTATCAAAATATTTTATGAATGGAGATGCACTAATTCTACTAATTCTAACATGATCACCGATTTTATATTTTGGTTTTTTAATTTTTTCAGCCTTTTTCGAAAACTGTAAATCAATAGATTGTTTTGATGAAATATCTACAGGTCTTAAACCTTTTAAACCTTGATGCGATGAATGATTATAACCATATATAATTTTAGGCAAAACATTTATCCACGTCTTATTACCTTGATGCACAAACAAATTTTTCAGCTTATCTCTCAAGGTTCGATTAAATCTTTCAACATGAGCGGCTTTGAATTGAGAATGCACAGAGTAATGATTGATTTTGAGTTTATCCAGGATTTGTTTCACTTTACTGTTGTAAAATTCCTTTCCTTAAGAAAAATAATGAATTTGATAGTACAAATATTTTACCCATATCTGTTTGTAAGTTTTTTGGATATCCATCTCTAAACATGAGTTTAATTGCTTTGGATATTTCTTCGGCTTACTTTGCCTTGGTAGGAATTGCTCGAGCAAAACGGCTGAAAACATCAATGCATGTCAAAATATACCTGTATCCTTTATTAATCTTTGAATATGGTATCATTTCCATCAAATCCATTTGCCATAAATCATCAATACCAAATGTTTTATATGGTCTTGTTGGAAACCTTTTCAGCATCGGCTTGTTCAAACTGTATGCGAGCTGACTTGATAACCAATTCTGGGTTTCCATCTTCGAATTCAGAACTCTTTCCTTTAACTTTTCGACTCCACCAAAACCTGCTTCGTCTTTTGGGTTCGTCCATATCTTCTCCATTACAACATTAGGTAATGAAGGATTAGCACTCATTGTTTATGATGATTTTAATAGACCTGCTCCGCCTAATAATGATAATGCCAATGGTATTAATGCAGCAATAAACCCTCCTTGTTGTTTATATATAATTGTTCTCATTTGTTTGCGATTTTTTTATTTACTAGCGTCAAAAGAGGTTCTGGTACTTTTTTAAAATAATTTTGTCAGATTTGCTAATTATAGCCTTGCATTTGACTACTTTGAGTATAATATTAAGTAAATCATTGACAACAAAATTAGGAAATGAGTGTAAAATAGTCATTCTTTTCATGCTCGATGCCTTTAACAATGCATTAAAAAATGGAAAACCACGATGATTTTTTACTGTTTTTACTTGTTTAAGCTTTTTGATTGGTTTAGGTTTTGGATGTTTTGAGATGAGATTCATTGATGGGAAATTTTCTGTAACAAGTATTTTAGGAAGGTGTATAACTCGTTTTTGGTGGAACTTTAATTTTTTCTTTTTCAGTACCTTTTCCAAAACTTTTAACTTCTCGCTCTCAAAAATATGATCAGTTAAACATGGTTTCAACTTTGTTTATAAACCATTGACCCTTATTTATTGAAAATATCGGTTCTCACTCGTAAATCATCAGGACGTTGATGAGTGAAATCAAGAAATATATATCCATGAGGTTGTTTTGTAGCATCTTAAAATGCATTTATCAGAAAATTTCGATTATTTGGATATGCCTGTCTTGCAAGAAAATCAATAACTGTTGCATCTCTAGGGTTTTTAAAAACGACCAAATATTGAACATTTAAATTACGAGTTCTATGTGCACCGCCCTGAATGAAATAAATTTTGAGTTATAAAAATAACCGTTACACCCACGTGTTTACTGATTTTGGTAAATAAATTATTGAAATTCTTTTCTTTATTAGCTTCTTGATACAAATCATCAATAATTATGACATCTCCCTTCTTTAGTCTATTGTGCCACTTTTTATCAAATCCCTTTACTATTTTCATATGTTTTAATTTACAGAAATTATCGTGAGTCAATCCGTGTTAGTAGGTAGATAGTGGCGTACTGCAACAATTACCCCCCCCCCCCCCCGGGGGGGGGTTGTTGCAACTTTTTATTACGCAATTGTTGCAACTCACATTTTTTGCTTTCAGGGATTTTTGGTCCAAATTTTTTTTTTATCAGACTATAGTGAGGGGGTCTCGATGGTCCTGGGATTTTCAATACAAAATTTTTTTTTCAATAGAAAAAGGTGGTCTTCAATAAAATAGCATGGATTTTTCACACTATAGTGAGGGGGTCTCGATGGTCCTGGGATTTTCAATACAAAAATTTTTTTTCTATACAAAAACGATGGTCCTGGGATTTTCAATACAAAAAATTTTTTTTCTATACAAAAAGATGGTCCTGGGATTTTCAATACAAAAAATTTTTTTTCTATACAAAAACGATGGTCCTGGGATTTTCAATACAAAAAATTTTTTTTCTATACAAAAACGATGGTCCTGGGATTTTCAATACAAAAAATTTTTTTTTCTATACAAAAACGATGGTCCTGGGATTTTCAATACAAAAAATTTTTTTTCAATACAAAAATCCGACTATCAATAAAAAAGCCAAGGATTTATCACACTATAGTGAGGGGGTCTCGATGGTCCTAGGATTTTCAATACAAAAAATTTTTTTTCTATACAAAAACGTTGGTCCTGGGATTTTCAATACAAAAAAAAAATTTTTCAATACAAAAACGATAGTCCTGGGATTTTCAATACAAAAAATTTTTTTCAATACAAAAATCCGACTACCACTAAAAAAGCATGGTAATTTAAGGTCTCAGGATATTTTCAATACAAAAATCCGACTACCAATAAAAAAGCCAAGGATTATTCACACTATAGTGAGGGGGTCTCCTTGGTCCTGGGATTTTCAATACAAAAGACAGTCTTCAATAAAAATGCATGGTAATTTAAGGTCTCAGGATATTTTCTATACAAAAATCCGACTACCACTAAAAAAGCATGGATTTTTCTAGGCCAATTCAGGTGGGTCTCCTTGGTCCTGAGAATTTCAATAGAAAAAGGCGGTCTACACTAAAAAAGAGTGGTAATTTAAGGTTTCAGGATATTTTCAATAGAAAAAGGCGGTCTTCAATAAAAAAGCATGGTAATTTAAGGTCTCAGGATATTTTCAATAGAAAAAGGCGGTCTTCAATAAAAAAGCATGGTAATTTAAGGTCTCAGGATATTTTCAATAGAAAAAGGCGGTCTACACTAAAAAAGAGTGGTAATTTAAGGTCTCAGGATATTTTCAATAGAAAAAGGCGGTCTTCTATAAAAAAGAGTGGTAATTTAAGGTCTCAGGATATTTTCAATACAAAAAGGTGGTCTACACTAAAAAAATGAGTGGCAATTTAAGGTCTCAGGATATTTTCAATACAAAAATCCGATTATCAATAAAAAAGCATGGATTTTTCTAGGCCAATTAATGCGGGTCTCCTTGGTCCTGAGAAAAAGGTGGTCTACACTAAAAAACGTGGTAAATTTTTTCAATTAAAGTAAATTATGGTTCTAAAAAATTAAATTACAGTAAATTATGGTTCTTAAAAATTAAATTACAGTAAATAATGGTCCAAATTTTTCAATTACAGTTAATTATGGTTCTAAAAAATTAAATTAAAGTAAATTAAGGTTCAAATTTTTCAATTAAAGTAAATAATGGTCCAAATTTTTGAATTAAAGTAAATTATTGTTCAAATTTGCATTGATACATCAAAATGTCAGATAATATTTATAAATTAACTAAAAAATACACAAAAATACTATATTACCTAAGAATTCTGTTATGTTTCTAGTTAAATAATTGAAATAATTGGTATATGTATCAATTATATAAAAATTGTTATGAATCCAAGAATATTTTAATTAAATGGTATAACCAAAAACATGGATTTCTAACTAAATTGGTAAATTTATCTGGAAATATTTTACTTAAGAAATTCCTATATTTAAAATAACCTTTCACTAAATTGCCTAACAATTTGCTATATGGTATTGTTAAATAAAATAATAATAAAATTAAAAATAATAATATTATGTCAGGGCATGAAAAAATAATATAATTGTATGACTAATAAATTTGCAATACAAGTGCATGATTAACAAAGACTTTGCAATAAATGGGCATGATTAACAAAGACATTAGAAATATTATCTTTGCATTATGTCGAAGATGATTATGGCAGTAATATCAGAGGAGAATGAATGGACAGAGAAAAGCATCATTATGAATATTTCATGAATTGTAAATTTCCATATATATAAATGACACTATTTCAAAAATTAATACAAATGAATGTGTTTTAATCAAAAAGTATTACAATAAAACAATAAATTTATAAAAACAAATTAAAACATTTATTTACGAAACAATAATAACCAAGACCATTGTAACACATAATGTCAACTTTAAAATATTGGTTAGGGTTTCTTTTACTTTTCGAGCATCTTCATGGTTCTTGCGAAGATCTTTTTTCCATTTTGATGAACTCATGGGTATCCCTTCATCATATCATCACCATTTGGTAGTTGCGCCCAATATATTTAATTACCAAGTTTATTTCATATTATTCAATGTTTGAAAATTTTCTACATTATAGTACCGTCATTATGTATGGTAATGATTCATTTGACTTTGATATTGTATTGATTTGTATTGAGAACTTACATGTATATAGTATGATATTCATTAATCAGTGTTGAACAGGCTTGACAATTGTGAACATTCTTCTCGTGACACTTAGAACAAACAATTACGTGACCACACGGTAAATACAAAACCGAAACTTGATTTTCTTTACAAATTGAACAAGTTAAATATCTTTTCTTAACATCGTTCAGTTTTTCCGTTAGCTTATTTTCAATCAGTGTAAAATTTTTATGAAATAATTTTCCAAGTCAAAATTAAATACAAATTTATATTAAATTAATTTCAAAGACAGATTTCAATTAACCACTACTAATAAAAATAATAGTAAATGAAAAGGGTAAATTTTAAAACTAACTAATAAATTTAGAAAGAGAATGAGAATTGATAGTAATAATTAAATTAAAGTAAATTATGGACATAAATTTTTAATTAAAGTAATAATTTTTAATCTATTATAAAAAAGTTTGAATGATAGTCAGGTTTTGAGAAATGAAAATTTTAATGAAATAGATTTTAAAGAAAATTTAGATGCAAATTTTACAAATAATAATAATGATAATAATGATAATAAAATAATATTAATAAAAATAATAATAAAAATAATAATAATAAAAATAATACTTTATATTGCTAAGCATTAATAATGTAATTATATTTGAATATTTTTTATTCATGTATAACAATTAATTAAAACAAATATAAATAATATTAATAGATTAAATTAATTAAAATGGAATTGAGAAATGATGCAGTATATCAAATTATTGATCCAAGGGCTGTGGGAAAACATTATTTGTTTGTAAATTATTACAATCAAATATGTTTAAGTCAAAATTTAAAAGGTCAACCAGATACTTACAATCAAATACTTACAACAATGTATTTCTAACAAACAGCTAGATACCAAATACTTTCAACATGATACCACGTACTAACTAACTCTCAAACAACCAGATACTTACAACTAACTACTTACAATCAACTAAATATTCTTCATTGTATTTTATGAAATGCTTTTTAAATTAATTTTTTATCTGTCTTCAAAATATGTTTAATTACAATCAGTAGAAAAACCTTTTCAAAATGTCTAAATTTAACAAAAATGATTTTCATCAAAAAATGAATAATTGTCAACTCATCACTACGTGGGATTGATGATAATTTAAATTAAAATGAAAGACTATAGAATTCTAATTTACAAAACATCCTTCTTTTAATTGATTACTACTGACTTATTATTGCAATGTAAAAATCGCATTCTATAAATACTTATTGTTGATCAGTTTTATTATATATACTCTGAGTTTATCCGACAGAATGTTTTGACCCCCTAAGGGTACTGGTCGTAAGGGTATTGCTAACACTCAACCCCCACCTACCCATTTACTAGATACTAGATACCAACAACCAGCTAACAACTAGATACTAAGTACTTACAACCGACAACAACCAGGTACTAAGCATTATCAACCTACAACTATATAACAACAATCAGTAAACATTGTATAGATCATGTTGTTGAAAATGTTATGAACTGTGGAGATGATGAATGTGATTGTGGTAATAAATTTTAGTTTGAGTGTATATTTAAAGTATAATATTTAGAATTTCTTTGTTAAAGTTTTGTCTTGAATATTTTTACCAGTAACTTTGTGAACAATACCAATGTAACTTGTCAAGTGTGAGCAGTACCCTGGTGATCAGTACCCTTGTAAGCATTACCCATAGGGGGACAGAATATTTTGTCGGATAAACTCAGAGTATATATATTAATAATAATAATAATAATAATAATAATAATAATAATAATAATAATAATAATAATAATAATAATAATAATAATAATAATAATAATAATAATAATAATAATAGTAATAATAATAATAATAATAATAATAATAATAATAATAATAATAATAATAATAATAATAATAATAATAATAGTAATAATAATAGTAATAATAATAATAATAATAATAATAATAATAATAATAATAATAATAATAATAATAATAATAATAATAATGACCCTTGAAAATGATGACCTTGAAAAAATAAATGACCTTGAAAAAATAAATGACCTTGAAAAATAAATGACCTTGAAAATAACTATACCAATAATAATGATGATAATAATATTTATATATCAGTAGAAAGATCTTGCACTAAGCTTCAAAATGAGCTATCGATCAATGAAATAAAATGATGGGAACGATAACTTTTGGGCAAACGAAAACCAGGTCACCGCTAGACCACAAATAATATTTTTGAAAAATAATAATTATATGACCTTGAAAATGATTTTTGGTAAAATCTTAATAACTTTGTCAATATTAATGATGATGATACCTTCTATGGCTCATTCGAAAGGTCTTAGATTGGGCTTTAAAATGAGCTATCGTTGAATATTTTTAAATGGCGGGAACTCTGTAAATTTAAATTTTAATATATGACCTTGAAAAAAAATGACCTTGAAAAAATGACCTTGAAAAAAAATGACCTTGAAAAAAATAAATGACATTGAAAAAATAAATGACCTTGAAAAAAAAATGACCTTGAAAAATAATATTATTTTGAAAAATAATAATAGACAAATGACCTTGAAAATGGTCTCGGGAAAACGTTAATAACTTTGGTAATAACTTTGTTGTTTAATATTAATGATGATGATACCTTCTATGGATCAATCGAAAGGTCTTGGATCGGGCTTTAAAATGAGCTATCGCTGAATAATTTTCGTTGGCGGAAACTCTGTAAATTTAAATTTTAAAATATGACCTTGAAAAAAAAATGACCTTGACCTTTTATTTAAAAAAAAAATTTCCCCGGCTGGGGGGAGGGGGTATGTGGTCCAGCGGTGACCTGGTCTAGCGGTGACCCATCCATCTACTCACGACCCCTATAATTAATATTTGTCAACATATCTAATGAATATTTTTAAAAATCGAGTATATATATGTATATTATAATAGTATAATTAAAATATTCTATCCTCTACGATATAAACAATATCAATTTTTAAATATACATATTAAAATGGAACTAAGAAATGATGCTGTTTATCAAATAGTCGGACCAAGTGGTAGTGGGAAAACTTTGTTTGTTTGCAAATTACTAAAATCACATTTATTCAAATCAAAATTTAACAAAATTTATTGGCATAGAGGTGCTGATGAAGAACACGAGTAGGTAGATAGTGGCGTACTGCAACAATTACCCCCCCCCCCCCGGGGGGGGGTTGTTGCAACTTTTTTTTTGTTGCAACTTTTTTTTGTTGCAACTTTTTATTACGCAATTGTTGCAACTCACATTTTTTGCTTTCAGGGATTTTTGGTCCAAATTTTTTTTTTATCAGACTATAGTGAGGGGGTCTCGATGGTCCTGGGATTTTCAATACAAAATTTTTTTTTCATAGAAAAAGGTCTGGATCTTCAATACAAAAAATTTTTTTTCTACTACTAAGTGAGGGGGTCTCGATGGTCCTGGGATTTTCAATACAAAAATTTTTTTCAATTACAAAAATCCGACTATCAATAAAAAGCCAAGGATTTATCACACTATAGTGAGGGGTCTCGATGGTCCTAGGATTTTCAATACAAAAAATTTTTTTTCTATACAAAAACGTTGGTCCTGGGATTTTCAATACAAAAAAAAATTTTCAATACAAAAACGATAGTCCTGGGATTTTCAATACAAAAAATTTTTTTCAATACAAAAATCCGACTACCACTAAAAAAGCATGGTAATTTAAGGTCTCAGGATATTTTCAATACAAAATCCGACTACCAATAAAAAAGCCAAGGATTATTCACACTATAGTGAGGGGGTCTCCTTGGTCCTGGGATTTTCAATACAAAAGACAGTCTTCAATAAAAATGCATGGTAATTTAAGGTCTCAGGATATTTTCTATACAAAAATCCGACTACCACTAAAAAAGCATGGATTTTTCTAGGCCAATTCAGGTGGGTCTCCTTGGTCCTGAGAATTTCAATAGAAAAAGGCGGTCTACACTAAAAAAGAGTGGTAATTTAAGGTCTCAGGATATTTTCAATAGAAAAAGGCGGTCTTCAATAAAAAAGCATGGTAATTTAAGGTCTCAGGATAATTTCAATAGAAAAAGGCGGTCTTCAATAAAAAAGCATGGTAATTTAAGGTCTCAGGATATTTTCAATAGAAAAAGGCGGTCTACACTAAAAAAGAGTGGTAATTTAAGGTCTCAGGATATTTTCAATAGAAAAAGGTGGTCTTCAATAAAAAAGAGTGGTAATTTAAGGTCTCAGGATATTTTCAATACAAAAAGGTGGTCTACACTAAAAAAAAGAGTGGCAATTTAAGGTCTGAGGATATTTTCAATACAAAAATCCGATTATCAATAAAAAAGCATGGATTTTTCTAGGCCAATTAATGCGGGTCTCCTTGGTCCTGAGAAAAAGGTGGTCTACACTAAAAAACGTGGTAAATTTTTTCAATTAAAGTAAATTATGGTTCTAAAAAATTAAATTACAGTAAATTATGGTTCTTAAAAATTAAATTACAGTAAATAATGGTCCAAATTTTTCAATTACAGTTAATTATGGTTCTAAAAAATTAAATTAAAGTAAATTAAGGTTCAAATTTTTCAATTAAAGTAAATAATGGTCCAAATTTTTGAATTAAAGTAAATTATGGTTCAAATTTTTAAATTAAAGTAATGAATGGGCTCAAATAACTAAATTAAGGTTCTAAAAATTAAATTAAAGTTAATTAAGGTCCAAATTTTAAAATTAAGTAATCAATGGTCAAAAATTTTAAATTAAAGTTAAATAAGTAAATTAAAGTAATAATTTTTAAATAAGTAATGTAATAAGTAAATTAAAGTAAGATTTTAAAATTTATTAACAAAAAGTTGAAATAATAGAAGGTGTTTGAGAATTGAAATTTTTTAATGAAAATTTTTATGAAATAATTTTTTAAGTAATTTTTAATAGAAATTTTTATGGAATAATTTTTTAAGTTAATTTTTAATGGAAATTTTTATGAAATATTTTTCAATGATAATTTTAGATGGAAATTTTTAAGATAATTTTTAATGAAAATTTCTATGAAATATTTTTCAAAGACAAATTTTAATAATAATTCAACAACAAACCAACAACTTAGTACCAACAACCAGTAACTTATGAACATGTATTAACAATCAGATACCTACAACTAGTTACTAACAACCTGCTACCAAGTACTTACAATCAGTTACCTGATACCAAATACTTTCAACATGATACCACGTACTAAATAACTCTCAAACAACCAGATACTTACAACCAATTACCAGATACCAAGTACCTACAACTAGTTACTAACAACTAGTTACCTGATACTAAGTACCTACAACCATCTAACAAGTACTAACAACCAAAAACAAGCAACCAACTAGGTACCAAGTACATTCAACCAACAACAACCAGCTAACAACTAGCTACCACCTACCAAGTACATTCAACCAACAACAACCAGCTAACAACTAGCTACCACCTACCAAGTACCAACAACCAACAACAACCAAGTACTAAGCACTGTCAACTAAATACCAAACACTTACAACCTACAACTAGTTACTAACAACCAGTTACCTGTTACCAAGTACATACAACCAACAACAACCAACTAACTAGGTACCAGATACCGAGTACTCACAACCAACAACAACCAACCAACTAGGTACCACCTACCAAGTACATACAACCAACATCAACCAGCTACTAAGCATTAATTACCAACTACTAAGTACCTACCAAGTACCTACAACCACCTACCCATTAACTAGTTACTAAGTACTATCAACCAACTAGGTACTAGATACCAAGTACTAACAACCAACAACAACCAGGTACTAATCATTAATTACCAATTACTAAGTACCTACAACCATCTACCAAGTACATACAACCAAGTACTAAGCATTATTAACCAACTACTAAGTACCTACAACCGACTAGCTACCACCTACCAAGTACCACCAACAACGAGATACCTACAACTAGATACTAACAACTAGTTACCAGATACCTACTACTCACAGCCGTCAACAAGCAGGTACTAAGCATCATCAACCAAGTAATAACAACTAGATACCTAGTACTTACAACCAGATGACCACATGAAATTATTGGTTAAATAAGTAAATTAATGTCTAATTTTAAAATTAAGTAATCAATGGTCTAAAATATTAAAGTTAAAGTCAATTTAAGATGAAAGTTTTCTGGGATTTTCAATGTTAATTTTAGATGCAAATCTTCGTCAATTAATCAATGACCACATGAAATTATTAGTTAAATATGAAAATAAGGGTTATAATTAGTTGTTTAGTAAATTATGGTGTAAAATTAAGAAATAAAGAATAATTAGGTAAATTAAGGATAAATTAAGGAAAATTAAGGTTCAAAATTTAAAATTAAGTAACCAATGGTTCAAATTTTAAATTAAAGCTAAATAAGTAAATTAAAGTAAGATTTTTAAATTTATTATCAAAAGATTGAATAACCACCAACTTTTTTTGAGAAATGTAATTTTTAATGAAAATTTAAATGGAAATTTTTTTTTTAAATGAAAATTTTAATGAAATAATAATAATAATAATAATAATAATAATAATTCAACAGTTCCCAACAATCGGTTACTAAATATTTTTAACTAGATGCTAACAAATACTTTGAACATGATACCACGTACTAACTAACTCTCAAACAACCAGATACCTACAACTAGTTACTAACAACCAACTAAGTATTCTTTATTGTATTTTATGAAATGCCTTTAAATTAATTTTTTATCTGTCTTTAAAAATATGTTTAATTACAATCAATAGAAAACCTTTTCAAAATGTCTAAATTTAACAAACATGTTGACTTTCATCAAAAAACCACAACTCAATCACTTTAAAACACCACGTGAAATTCAAAATAATTTAAATTACAATGAAATACTAATGAATTCTAATTTACAAAAACATCTTCTTTTAAATGATAACTACTGACTTATTATTGCAAAGTAAAAATCACATTCAATAAATATTTATTGTTGATCAGTTTTATTATATATATACTCTGAGTTTATCCGACAGGATGTTTTGACCCCCTAAGGGTACTGGTCGTAAGGGTACTGGTCGTAAGGGTATTAGTCGTAAAGGTACTGGTCGTAAGGCTATTGGTAACACTCAACCACCACCTACTCATTAATTAACTACCATGTACTAAACAACCAGTTACCTGATACCAAGTACATACAACCAACATCAACCTGTTACTAAGCATTATCAACCTACAACTATATAACAACAATCAGTAAACAACACTCTACCAACTATTAAATACAAGATACCAACAACTAGATACCAACAATCAGTACAATAATTATTAGCAATAGAAAACAGTACACAATTAAAATATGTAAGAGTACAGGATAGAATTCAGGTCTACAGGACCCTAGTTCTATACTAGCATAAAATAATAAACAACTATATAATTAATATATAAGGACCAGGTAAGATTCAAATCTTTTATAGACCCTTACTCTTAGCTAGATTTGTAGTAATTTTGAAGTTTTTTCTTTGCTTCTTTGTCTTTATATTTTCTCATTTTTTGCCGTTTTTCTTTTTGGTTTTTTTTCTTTTTCGGTCATTTTCTTTTTGAGATATAACGGTAATTTGGGCTTCCGTTTCTTCCTCTATTCGTTTTTTTGATACTTTTTCTTGTGTTGCCATTTTGGCTTTCTCTTCTTCTTCTTTGCGTTTTTTGTCCGCTTTTTCTTTTTCTTTTACTGCCTTTTCGAATTGTTTTCTGAATTCAATAGTGGCTTTTTCATTTTCTCTTTTTGTGTTGGAGCTTTCATCTTCCGAGTATTTTATGACTGTCATTTGCTTTTCACTCGTAGTCGATTTTTCTTTTGTTTTGTAGTCAAATCTTGCATATTTAGCTTCTATTTCATAGTCGCTATCTTCTGGTTCAGATCCTAAATCATCAGTAGAATCTCCATAGTAGGATTCACCGATTATTATTGATTTGATTGATGATGATCTTCTTTCTTCTCCTGAATCAGTTGAGTATGGAGATGGGAATTTCATTGGTGATCTTTTTGCTTTTTCATGGATTTCAATTTTTTCTTCTTCTTTTTGTGGTATTTGTATGTCCACTTCTTGTTTGTTTTCATTCAAATCTGGAACATTTGCTGCTTTTTTGGCTTCTGCTTTTTGAGCTACCTCGTTGTTTGGCAGACTTGCTATATGTTTGCCGAGGTTGAAGGATCTAGGTACTCCAACTATTGATCTTTTGATCATGAAATTGAAGTATTTTATTGTGGTTCTTTGATCCCGTATGTTATCGAATTCATGTGTTCTGAGTACATTTTCTGTTGAATTGATAAGTTTTTCATCCTCTTCCGTGAGTATTGGGGATTTGACATTAGGTTTGAGCTTCTTTGTCCATTCATCTGGGATTGTGAAATTTGTGAGAACATTGGGCCAGTTTATATTGTTTAGGGAATTGCACGTATTTTTGATGATATTTTCTGTTAGAATAATCAATCTCTTCTTATCTTCGAGTGTCACATCCCTATATATGGCATTTATTGCAAAGAATTTTCGTGCAATGTTGAAGTCAATTTTTGTGGTATTTTACTTGGTGAATTTGTTATAATTTTCCCTGGTAAACCATGGCAATGATTTTTCTCCTTTTCTAATTGCAATTTTCTGATTTAAATCTTTGATAAACTTTGTTGCTGAGACATTATTCTCCGTAGGTTGATGAGATAATGACTAACCACACATAAAAATAATAGCAATTAAATACAAAATATTCTTCATCACATACTCTATCTTCTTATCAAAATCTAAAAAGTCAATCAGATACCAACTACCAACTACCAAGTACTAACAACCAACTACCTACAACCAACAACTATGTACTAACAAATTGATCTTTAAAAGAAAAATACTCATCACTTGAAAAATTAGATGGAAAATTAATTGAACTCAAGACATCAATAACTTGGTAAAAATTGATTAAATAATTGCAAAAATTTAAATTTACTCAAAATAAATATCATAAAAATTTAATTA
Organism: Schmidtea polychroa; assembly: GCA_959609185.1. Classification (NCBI taxonomy): domain Eukaryota; kingdom Metazoa; phylum Platyhelminthes; order Tricladida; family Dugesiidae; genus Schmidtea; species Schmidtea polychroa. The sequence continues at coordinate 4,142 of CAUHTR010007544.1, read as the reverse complement.
ATAGACAAGAAAGAATTCTATTCATTAATCATCCAGTAAATAAAAAAATACTGATCATTCAAGTTGAATCGACTAAGATAATAAATTAATAAGATAAGATTTAGTAGATAATTTAGTAGTAGATTGAATAAATTAATTGAAATAAAATTAATTTTAATTATTTTTTTTTTAAATAATACATGTACTCAAATTAATTGACTGAATGCTCAAAATATTCAAAATCAGTATAAATTCATTAAAATTATCAATGTCATCAATCTACAATAAAAATAATTATCATTAAATTCCAAAAGAGACTAGAAAACTAACAAACCAGAAAATTCATTCAAATGACAATAATTGGTATATTCAAGCGAATTCTCTAATAAAATCATCTAAAAAGAATCATTTCCCTGAAATATCTCTATCTTTTAAGATTAGTATCTTATCGATAAGTACTTGTTAAAGATCATATATTCACCTCAAACTAACAAGATTCCTTAAAATCCCCTTAAATGACTATATTTCTATCCTTAATTCATATTATTACAAATATTTCACTAAAATCATCAATTTCCTTGAAATAACTCTATCTTTAAAGATTAGTATTTTATCGATAAATATCCTTAAAAGGTTATATATTTACCTCAGACTAATAAGATTGCTTAAAATCCCCTTTAAATGACTATAATTCTAACTTTAATTCCTATTATCATACATATTTCACTATTGATAAAACCAGTTATAATTAAATTTTTATTCTAAAAATAAAACACTCTATTTGAAATTTAAAATAATTATTACTGTACAATATAACTGACTAGGTCCCATTGAAAGATTAAATTTATCCATTCAATAAAATATATTTCTTCAAATGATCATTTTACCGATATTCAACCGATTTAATTACTAATTAAAATCAAGATCTCTTTCAGTAAAGATCAATTTTATTTAGTTGTTGTCGATGTTTTAAGTCCATATTTTTCAACTTTTGTCATTTTCCGTCTAAATAAAGATAAAATAAATTAAAGTTGATATCAATCCCAATTATCTGTAAAGATTTCATTGTCAAAACCAAGTAAATCGATCATTAACCCTACTTAATAAAACATAAGTTTAAATTAATATACAATGAATTAATCACAACCTAATAAAACGATATAATTTCACATTATTATTGATTCATAACTGACTAATGTATTGCAATTTCCCTTAAAACATTGATATTTTACCAACATCATCCTTAAAAGATCATATATTCCCATCTTAACCCATCCTTCATTAAATTCAATTGAATATATCTCCCTTACAATGATATATTCCTACCTTATCCGATCTCTCATTAAATCTAACCAACTATATCTCCCTTAAAAGATCATATTTTCCCATCTTAACCGATCTCTCATTAAAGTCAATCGACTATATCTCCCTTACAATGATATATTCCCATCTTAACCCATCCCTCATTAAATTTAACCAACTATATCCCCTCAAAAGATCATATTTTCCCATCTTAACGGATTTCTCATAAATCTAACCGACAATATCCCATCTTATCCGACTCTCACCAAATATTTCTACCCTTTTAAACATCTAAGCGAATATATCTTCAATTCTATCCACTTGAATCCTCCTTTACTCACTCAATCCTCTTAAATCCTTAGAGAACTCAAAAATATGACTTAAATTGTTACGGACACCAAATATTCTTCCATTGAAATAATTTAGTAGCTATGTAGTAAGGAGTTCACTAAAAGATCAAAATCAATATTTTCTACAAATATTTACCATCAAATACTGGAGATGAAATATATTGTTTGATTATAATGCTTCATCGATTCAGCCAATATTTTCAAGCAATAACACAACTAAATTTCTGTTATATCCTACAATAATTATCAAGAAATTTTAAGTTATGATAAAGTTACTGGTTTCTTAGCTTATGTTTTTTAAGGGCATCAATGTGTAAATATTCTTAGAAAATATTGAAAATTATTTATTCAAAGCATTACAAAGTCATCAAAATCACTTAATTATTAACCTAATGTCAATGAAATTAATTTTATTAAAAACTATTAATAAAATACAATAATTATCAAGAAATTAATTAAATTTATCAATTAAATTTATCAGTCAACATGAAATTCTTAGAAAATTATTCAATATCCTCATAAAAATTTATCCACTTGATTATTGTAAAAACTCTAATTATTAACATTGAAAATAAATTTTATTTAAAATTAAAAACCAATCAACTAAAAATCAGTCAATTTATTTCAAGAACAATTAATTAAATTTACCTTAGAATTAGCATTAAATTACAGAATTCACAAAATAATGGAAATCACAAAAATGATAAAAATTCACAAAAATAATAGAAATTCATGAAAATGATAGATATCCACGAAAAATTACGGAAATTCATGAAAATATTAGAAATTCACAAAAAATGATGGAAATCATGAAAATGATAGAAATTTACTTGAATAAAACATCAACTCTAAAAATTATCAATGCCTTAAACAACAAATGTTCTAAATAATCATTCAAATAAAAGCATTAAATACCTTTACGACTAATACACTACGATATGTTGAATGTGAGTAGTACCCTTGTGAGCAATACCCATAGGGGGACAGAATATTTTTCGGATAAAATCAGAGTATATATTAATTAACTCATCAAATGTATCATTGAATCAGTAAAAATTATCATAAATTTCGATAAAAAATTCTAATGTGGTAAGCAATGAAAAGAGAAAGATTCTTAAAACTTAGAAAAACTAACAATGAAGGTGGTAAGAATCATTAAAGTGAGAAAATTATTCATTACTCGATGATAAATTCAAATGGATGAAAATAATTGGAGAATAATTTATTAGGGGCATAGATAAGAAAAAAGGTTGATAAGATGGAAAATATATTAATTGAATTTATTTAAAATTATTCATAAAATTCATAAAAAAAACTTTTAAAAGAAATATTTGTGGAGATGTTTTAGGTGAAAATTAATCAAAATCGGCGGAATATAATTGATTAAATATCGAGGATGGGGTTATAATTAATGGAAAATCAATGGGATACAAATGATTAAATAGTGGAAAATCCGGGAATATAAGTGATTAATTAATGGAATATTGAGGATCGGAGGAATATCATGAGAGGATATATAATTTAAACTAGTTATTACATAACAAGCCGCGACTAGTTTATTACATAACAGCTGTGAATGGTTTTACCAACATTTTTAAAGTAGTAATTTAATTTTAATTTTATTTTTAAATGTACATATTTTGAATACAAGCCGTGATGGTATTTACAACATTTTTAAAGTATGTAAATTTAATTTTAATTTATTTTTAAATGTACATATTTTGAATATCATTCTATTGTTTAATTCCGATAATAAGTATAAAAAGTCATAATGATTAATAAATTAATATCTTGGTAACATTTACCCAGAGAATTTAAAAAAACTTACTTAAAATTTAGTGAAGTATTTATTTGATTTCTTTATAAGACATATATTTGAGTATTAACTTATTTTGATTGAAGTATCACATTCAATATAGATTTTTTTTTCTAAATTGAAATATTTTAGTGTAAAATAGTTAATTTGATAATAAATAGAAGACAATATTTAAAGGACTTTTTGAAAAAGAAGTTACTTTCTACTGCCTAATCAAAAGTTTAAAAAGTTTAGAACTGTTAATAAATCAATTTCTTATCGCATTTACATATAAAATTTTATTAAATTAAAGTAATAAATTGATGATTTATTTTAATTGTATTTGAATGATACATTAATTACTTTGATTGAGAGGAGTAATATAATTCATATTATGATATTTGTTTTCGAAATATTTAGTGTAGAATAGTAAATTTAATAAATATAGCTATTATATAGCTATTATTACAAGTACTTATACAAAAAAACACTTTGATTTACTAATGTTTTATTCCATCAATAGTTAAAAGTATGTAATGGAATAGATTAATTTCTTATTTACATTTTTCGAGAATTTGAAAAACTTCATAAAATTTTATATTTTAAATTTAATTTTGATTGTATTTTCTAAGACTTATATTTGAATATTTAACTTATTTTGAATGAAAGAGGTAATATATATATATATAATATATATTATTATCTTTTATGATAAT